>RJWJ010025237.1:0-24079 GCA_004363605.1 Indri indri
ACGTTCCACGACGTGACATGGCCTCTTACATACTCGATGGTCCAGTCATACTGAATAACTTATTCCCTAAACAAGTTATATTCATCCACACCTTGCACTTGCTCAGTGAAGTCTCACTTTTCCATTTGAAGAAAGCTGAAGCTTCACATTCTTCGTAAAGCCATCTGTCTTCCATAGAATTAATCAGCTTTTTCTATGCTTTTTTTTACATCGTGCTAATAGCTTTGTCTTGAGTTTACTCAAGTGAGTATAGTGAGTACGGTGAGTTCCTTTATGGCAGAGCCTGTGCCTGGTTTCTCTCTGTGCCACCAGCAGCTAGCATAAGCCCTTATGCAAGGTGGTTGCTCAGTATGTTCCCAGTTAACACACACACACACACACACACACACACACACACACACACAGTTTTGCAGACTCGTAATCATAGTTAAACAAACAATTACAAGTTTATCTGTTTATTCTGCCTTACTGAAAAGGTCTCTGTGGGGCTCACTATATCACTTACTTGTTGGATACCTAACAATTTGCTTTTAAGTGCGCAATTCATCCCTTTATACTGAGAACCTTCATTACCTAGAACAACACAAAGGATAAATTCATGGATACATAGAAACACTACATAAAAGTTTTCGGCAATCTAAGGGATATTACCATCTTTTTAAATATGACATTCTAAAATTGAAATTCTTGAGTTTGGACTTCTTGTCTGGCTATTACAGCTTGGAAGGAGCTATGCCTGAATAACAGACGCCTTCTCTCTGGGAAGGCAGACTATTCCAACAAAGCAGGTGACTTTGGGAAAGACTCACAGGGAACAGTGCTGGAGAAGGCAAGATCTTCTTGGACCAACAACCAGGTCGTTCACGTCAGCCTCGAGAATGAGTGAGGCTAAGGAAATACACAACAACCAGATTACTGTCTCAGCTTGGGTAAGCACTTTTAGAACTCACTGAACCAAAATTCTTCTTTCTGTACCCAGGAAAGTTCTAAAGGTGCAACTGTCCATTTGCTTCTTCATGTAATCATGAGCATACAAGTGGTATAAAGAACTAGGGGAAAAATTCATCAGGAAGGGAAACAAAAGAACTATAAGATGCTACTTCCATTGTCTTTAAGGAACTCCAAAAGCTAAAGTTCAGAAGATGAGACAAAATAGCAAAAAAGTAATAAATGTATGAATCCATAAGTGGTAAATAGGTAAACTGTGAATCAGAGACTGTCTTCCAACATGAGGCAGTCAATGAACGTTGGAGTCATCAGAGAATATTCCATGAGGAGACTAAGTTTTGAACTGGATCCTGAAATATAGGAAAAATGTGGAAAGATGATGCATATCAGGATTCCTCTGGGAGTCAGAAAGTTAATTTACACTACATTCAAAACCACAGGAATTTGGGAAAAAGGAATCTAGAGAGTGTCTTTTCTCCTCTGAGGAAAACAGAACTTGAACTCCCAGGAGGTGGCAGTTCCTGCACAGCCAAATCCCAATCCTTAAAGGCTGCAGTGGTAAGCAACAATTAACAGGTGGCCACATGTTCTATTTTCTAGATAACAGAGGATTGTGTTCTTTCTCTGTGGGTTTAATGTTGGAAATTGCAAGTTTATACAAACTAAAAGTTCAATTGCAAGAATAAAATAATGGCATACAGAACTTTATTCATATCGGCTGAGAATTTAGAGTTTACCAATTGCTGTTGCAAAAATTACATCAATTGATCTTCACGAGCCCTTGTGGAAAGTTACCATATCCCCTTTACAGATGAGGAAATGGGTGTTGGCAAGTGTCTATGGCTGGATACCAATAAGAGCACCTGGAATTGAAATTGTATGCATTTTCTATCACAAGATGCAGCCTTCTTAACTTAAAAAAAATATTTACCAAAAGACTTCTTTAAATAAAAGCCTCCCAGATACATGTGAAACATAATCAATTTGTATGACAAGGTGAACACCTCTTATTAGCATCATATGTATCACAATATAGTAAAGAAAGCACAAATTGTACAGATTCTATTGGAATTTACCACTGCTCCTTAGATAAAAAGATTTAAGAGCCAGTTTACTTGCCTCAAATCTAGACCTTTTAGAGTAGAACATATAACTTTCTCCCCCATCGATTAATGAAGATCAACAAAGAAAAACTGTTAATGTCCTTATCAATTAAATCCATAACATAATTTTTAGAAGATTCATTAGAATGTCATCTCTTCCTCAAAAGACAGCAATGGAAGACAGAAGAGAACTTAATTATATTTCCTTTATTTTTCCTCAAAACTCTTTTCTTAGAACCATATTATGACACTAACAGTAATAAAAAGCTATAAATATTATAGAAATAGATTCTCCATTTTTAACATTTGGGTTTGTGGCTTCCAAGCTTGTACAAAATTTCCAACTAAAATTCATCATTTTTGAGATCACTTTTAGTGCTTGGTAAATGTTAAAAACCAAGGTATGGCAGAACAAGGCACTGTCAAAAAAATCTGCCATTAATTGAAAAGAAAAAGAAACACAGCACTTTAAAAATATCAATTTTCAAGAAACATTGTCTGCAATGGAGAAATACAGTGAAATGAAATAAACGATTCTGTTTTTCTCTTTGTGTCTCACATCTCAGGCAAGCCTTCCAGCTAAGAAAGTGCCTCCCCCCAACCCCCCCAATTCTGCCTGGAATGTGCCACATTATTGATCTCCTGGGTCCCTCCCCGGAGCAGTTCATGCAGATGCTACAGTAGTCATTGTGCCTATGACGCCGTTTATATTATGGCTCTAAAACAGATGTAGCAACTTGGCCTGCAACCAGTCTCTCAAAAGCCCCTCAGGCAAACTACCAGGTCTAATGCTGAAACCCTAAAGCATTCCCCAGGGCCTGAAAGCCAGCTAAAACAGTGTGATTTACACAGCTATACAGCTGATGCCTTAGATGTAAAAAGAAAGGAGCACTGAAAATAGAGTCTCTGACAGTCTTTGGCCAAAACCATACTTGCTTACTTGCATATAAGCATATTGTAGAAATAGCTTAACAAATGGCTTTTCAGTTGGACATATTTAAACACTAAAATCACGTTGGTTATTTGTTTTTCCTTTTTTAAAAAAGAAATGCTTAATACTGCAGGATCAACTATGAAACATTTTTCTTTTTAATTTTATGGCCCCTAATTTGCATCCGAGGAATTGATGTCCCCTTCATTCAGTACAGTTCAGTCCTTCAGCTCTTCTCTCTACTTCTGCATGAACCAGACAGAGCTATTGTCGCACGAAACCTTTACCCTATGTGACTGAGCTAACAGCCTCTGGGTGTATATGCTAAAATTGATTCACATTCTATTCACTGCAGCAACCGTGCTCTGAGATACGGCACTGTGTACTTGCAGGGAAAAGGCTGACAAGCCGCCTTTAATGAGTCGGTTTTTGCAGCTTGCTGAAAAGTTCCCTGACTATGCCTTTCAATGAGGAGTAAGCGAAGACTTACTCTTTAGGAGTTAGGTTTCATGTACTTAGAACAGAGCCTATGTTGTTCATATAATAAATAATTATGCTGACCATTATGTAACTAATGGCTTCATAATCTTGATCTTGTTCCAGAATCTACACCTCATTGTGAAAATGATCTAATATTCAGGGACTTGTAGGTGTTAACAAACCGTGGGGACTGAATAAGCCGTCAGAAGTAACCACAGTCATATCTATTAGGATGGAAACAAACCTAGCTGGCAATAAGAGAAGCTGACATTACATAAGCACCCACACAAATGTTAAACAAAACCTTATACATGATGCCTTTCCATATATTTTCTACACACGATCCCATGTAATTGCTACACCAGCTCTATGAAGTAAGGATGACTATTTCTAGCTTAAAGATGAAGAAACTAAACCTTAGGGAAAAAGCAGGGCATCCAAGTCCTTAAGATTACGTAAGCCAAGGCTCAGAGAGCAAGGCGATGTTTCTACGATCTCACAGCTAGTCGATATCTGTGCCAGAATCTGAACCTCTGCATATCTGACTCCAAAGACAATGACTTTTCAACTACGTTATGTGGTCTCCCAGTGAGTTCTGTAGTTTCTTCATATGCTTAAACTGGCTTATTTTTATTGCTTACCAGACAATAGCTAAGTGTTTTGGGTTTATTAACACATTAAATCCTTAGAACAACCTCATGAAGGAGGTAATTTTATTATTCTCATTTTGCAGAAGAGGAAAGGAAAGTGCCCATGATCACAACCAGCAGAACACCCTAGAGCCCCTCCCTCCCTCTGCACTATCCCAAATCTCTAGGTACAAAGATAGAAAAACAGTGAATTTGACCCATTGCTTTTACGATGTTGGAAAAACCATCACCACAAGTACTCTCTAATATTACTAAATTGGAATTATTCAATGGGCTCACCACAGGGAAGTAAAAGTCACTGGAAATCGAGCAGGGGGGAGGAGAGGAGGGGCAAAACCCACCTAACGGGTAGGGTATAATGAACACTATTCAAGAGATGGGCACATTTATAGTCCGGACTCAAGCCATGTATCAAAAACATTTGTACCCCCTTAATATTTTGAAATAAAAAAATCAACTTGAATGATATTCTGACAATAGCTTTTCTCACAGATTAGAAGATATCTGTGCCAAAGGACACTTTTTATAATTAAAACATGTCCCCAGAAAAAAAATGTACTAACTCTGATCTTCTTGAAAGAAACTATCACATATTATACAGTTATATCATTGGCATATGGATAAGTAATTATTATCATAATTTTGAGAAATATAACGCCGCTTTTAAAAAAGCTACACCAATCGTGTTTGCTTTTCTGATATATAAGTCAATGTGCTCGATTTATAAATAGTAGAAAATCAACAGTGATTATATGGAACAAAACAGAACATGATCATCTTGGGGTTTTCGACATTCGTCCTGCATGCTCATTTCTTCTCATATGTCTATGATTGACTCAAGTAGAGAATGAGTCACTCCACAGGTGGTCCAGCATTTTCCTGTGACATTAAACAATAGCTTAGAAAAAGCAAATTCAATCTACTACAAAATTATAAAGTAGAGTTTGCCATGGTTGTTTTCCCCTTGCTTTCGGAGTGACTCTCTTCCCCACTCTGAGGTCCCCCAGGTCCTGGGTACAGACATGCAGACACCTTGCCAAAACCTAAATGGTTTTGAGTTTCACAAGCTAGTAGCCCTTCTAGAAGAATTTGATTTTTCGCTTGGAATTCTGGTTGCCTTCAAGATGAAACAATACATTTTACTGACAAAATTCTAGAGAAAAGTGATGGGAGGGTGATGGGTGATTTGAATCACCCCACAGAGGCCAGCCTTGGAAGGGTCGGTAGGAACGTACAGGCATACACACAGTCGCGACAGTTGAGTGCTCCGTCTCTGCTGGGAAGACAGACACATTTTCCCTAGTTAGGTATTTTCAAACTGAGTGCTTTGGAGCCCAAGGAGTTCCTTTAGGGCCACCCTCTATAATATAGAGAAAACTGAATGGGCAAACCTCTTCTCTTCCTCTCTCATCTTCAAACAGAACTTCTTTTTATCAGTTTTATACATCAAGGTTCTGTGTAATAGTTACCAAATGGGTACACTTCCTGTAACACTTTCCTGGGAGTTTGCTTTTTTTCTCTCTCGAACTTCTCAAACCTCTCACTCCCTCACTCTCTCACTTTTACCCAATGACTTTAATTCTCTCTTTATTGAGAATATGGAATCCATGAGGCTTCACCTCTCTCATCAAATGACATCACCAAATCACAAAAGTTACATTCTCTATCCAATGACACCACCAAATCACAAAAGTTACATTCTCTATCCGTCCCCTCCTCCTTTCCTAACAGAGGCTGTTCCCTCACATGCCTCTGAATCCCATTCTGTGTCTTTTGCAAAGTCTTCACTCTTCAGGTTATCTTTTCTCTTTCTGCTCTAGTATCTCCCATCTTTAAAAAAAATAAATATCCCCTTCAACTTCACAACCATTTCCAGCTATAACCCAATTTCATAACTCCTTTTGAGAAAAAAAATCTTTCAACAGTTGTCTACATACGCTGCCTGCCTCTCACTCCCTGTTCATCCTTTCACCTCGCTCCAGTCCTGCCTTCAGCCTCCACCATTCTGCCAACTTCTCATATCTCAAACATTAAATGATCTTCATGTTACTAAATCTTATGGACCGTGTTTTGATTCCTAAATTATCAGCCCTCTCAGCAGCATTTGGCGCATTTACGTTCACCACCCCCTCTGTCTTGATATCCTCTGTTACTTGCTCATCATATCAACACGACTTACTGATTTTCCTCCAGCCTCTCCTGTTTCCCCTACCCTTTCAGTAGCGTGTGAGGGCCTCTTCTTCCTCCAACTCAACTCTAAAAGTTGGAATTCCTTGAGAAGCAATCCTGGCCGCCCTCTTCTTTTCTCTCTGCATACAAGTTTCCTTAGGTTGTCTCATCCATACAATATAATTTTTATGCCCAAAATGCCAAAATTTACATCTCAGCGTCAAAATAATACATCTAAAAACTTACTTGAGATACAAGCATCTCAAATTTCACTTTTCCAAAATTAAACTCTCCACCTTCCCCCTCAAAGTTTGTTTCCTTTTTCAGGAAAGAGCATTATCATCTACCCAGTTGCCCATGACACACACGTAGGGTTCAACCTTCAGATCTCCCTCTCCCTCGCGACCATCATCTAATCATTTGACCAGTCCCAATAATTCTGTTATCCATAACTATATCCATACACATTATTTTTTCAGTTTTGTCTCCAAATGTCCTGCCAAAACTTTAGCCATAACATCATCCCTTTCATGGACAAATGCAATAGTCTCCCAGTTGGTTTCTCCCATCCACTTTTCCAGTTCACATTGCTGAAGGATATTCTTAACATATACTCAAGTTTTCACATTCTCCTTTTAGAGTCCTTTAATAGATTTCTACTAAATTCAAAACAAAATTAAAACTCCTAAATATGCCCACAAAACTTTGCATGACGTGACTCCTGCCTAGTTTCCAACCTTCCTCCCAGTTCCCTGCACACCAATCCCACTGGTCTCCTTCCAGTTACTTAAATGCATCAAGATCTTTCCTGCCTAATCTTTCTTTTTCTTGTAGGTTCCTCTGTCTGGAAATGTCTTCCCTCTCCTCTTAACCTTATTCACCTCTACTTACTCTTCACATCTCAAGTTTAAACATCGCGTCTGTAGATGCCTTCTCTGACCACCTACGTAACCTCAGTTAGGATCCCCAGTATTCTTCTGTTACTATATTTATTTATTTTGTTTGTTCTCTTTTCACTCTTTAGTGTCATCAAACGAAATTATAATCTCCATGATGGCAAGAATTAGATCTTTATATGTTGAATACTATATTTTCAGCACTCAGCACAGTGCACACAGGATATACTCAAGAATTGTATGTCAGTTAAGAAATGAAAAAGATTTTGAATATTGTAAACTACTCATCTCACTGTAGCAGGCAGCCCTCTCAGCTCTAATCTGGGCCCTATAAACAGGAGGCTGGAGGGAGATTTACAGGCTCCTGCTTCAGTCACAGTAAGATTCTGCCGTCTATGCCTAAAATTCTCGTTATAATATTTGTTTCCTGTCACACAGTCACTGATTGTCTTAGAGACAAAAAAAAAAAAAAAAAAAAAAAAAAAAAAAAAAAAAAAAAAAAAAAAAAAAAAAAAAAAAAAAAAAAAAACAGACAAAAAGAAAATGAGAGGAGAAGAGAAGAAGAGAGAGAGGAGGGGAAAGGAGAGAGAAAGATTTTATTTTTGCAGTTAAAGCACATTTGATATGTAAGAAATATTCTCACCATTTTCCTTTAAGATTTAGTCTATAAAACACGCTCCATAGAAAAGCCTATCATCTCTGTAATGAATACTTGCACATGCAATCTCCATTATTGTTAGTATTTGGAGAGGCCAAATATACAGCTCCAATCTTTAAAAGGAAGCATCCTACAAACTCTAGTATCATATTTATCTTTCATATATTTCACACTAGAAATGAAATCCCTCTTACTGATATATGAGGAGATAAAGAAGTGAGTTAGCTCTATTAGTTCTGGCGCAAATTATTCCGCAGCCCAGACTTTCAAACAATAACTCATTCAATACTCCCCCAGTGGCACGAAAAAAAATTAATGCAATCTGCAGATGTGCCTAAACAAATTCCCAAGGGAATTATTTAGCAACTTGGAGAATCTGGTATTAAGTTCTAAATCTCCTGTTATTATTACAGTGAAATTTTCTGCAATGTGTTCCTTGAAAACACAATAATTTCAATCTAAAAATACCAACTGAAGTTTATAAAATGAGCTACAATTTGGTTTTTCTCTAAGCAATTGTTCAAGAATCCATATGTCCAATAGTTTTTTCTTTTTCCTGCAAAAACACAAGAAGGCTACATGGTTGGAAAAAAACATAGACAAAAAAAGCTCTCTTATCTATAGCCGCCATAATGTGGCTAACACTTAGGTATTGTTTAAAATATCAGGAATGCTGGAAAAACAGCAAATGGAGGGCACTGCATTTATTGTCTAATTTAAAGCCAAGTGTTAATGCAAAGTAAGAGAGTTGTATGGTATATTTATTCAACTATTGATTTCATCCTAGAATAAAGAAAAAATAGACAGATTATAGTGACCAGTAATCCCCAAACTCCTTTCTTTGTTCAGCAAACATTTTTAGACTGTACTAAACACAAAGCACTCAGCTCAGGGTGAGAGAGGATGCACAGATTCTGTCATCAATATGTATCATGAATACAATCATTCCAAGAGTATCTCTATTACAAGTGTCTTATTTGTGTAATAGAAGTTCCAAGGATTACTTATTAAGTTGCCTCATGAGTGGTCAATATTTAATAACTTGGACAATACAAGGTATTATTCATAACCAGGCACACATCTGCATATGAGACTGGAGTAGAATGTAAATATGGGAGAAGATATCAATGGTACAATTGTAGCCAATGGTTTAAAGCTCCTTCTCCAAAGGGTATAAAAATCAAGCTGTGCTAAAGAGTAGTGATGTGGCCAGACTGGTTAAAAGAAGACAAATGGTAGGGTTAAGGCTTGGATAATCACAAGTAGACATAAGTGAGGTCACTATTTATTACATCTTATCTCCACATAGCTTTTTATACTAAATAGTTTTGTTCTTCAACAAGTCAGGCCTTACAGAACTTCTGGAAACCATCACTTCTCTACTCTTGAAATACAGGGTAAGTGAGGTCAAGAGGTTTGCCCCAGACCTCAGCAAGAGTTGCACACTCGACAAAGCAGCTGATTCTCTGTGCAGTGCTTAGATGATAAACTCATATCGTTTCAAAAAGAAAGTCTTAATTATACCAGGCCACGTACCTCTACCACAGACTGTGTATGTATCAGGAGATTCATTAGGGTGTTAGTACATCAGTAGTTTTTATATCGCAGAAATTACAAAGGAAATTGTATTGTGTTCTTTCAAGAAACACAATATATCACTTGTACAGGATTTCCAATCCTCTAAAATGCAACGGTCAGATGTGAGCATCTTCATACTAATCAGAAACTGAGACTTTACATTCCTCTGTTCTTAAGGTTCATCTGTGACAAGGTGATAATAACACCTACCAGTTAAGGCTGCATGTAGAACAACACCTGGTATGTGTGAGGTGCTCAGTAAATGGTTGGGATCCAGCCCTCACACACTTGCCAGATGCTAATGTTATAGAGAGAGTATGTTGACACTTGAGTAACAACAATAACATATTTGTAGAGTACTAATTGTGTTCTTCAATTATACTGAGTGCTTTATACAGATTTTTCCAACAAGCCCCATCCCAACTCTATGGAAGGTATTTTTGTTAGGCTTATTTTACAAATGAAGAAATGGAGACTTAGTGGTACTAAGTAATCTGTCCAACTGGTAAGCAACTGGGCTTCGACCTGTCCCAGGTGTGTCTGAATCCCCTGTTCTTACTTTACACATAACTATATTGCCTCCCTTAAGCACAAACCATTTTTGAGTGTGGACTATTAAAATTACAGAGCGAATTTCAGACATTTACAAAGGTGGGTCTTTCATCTTAAAAGGAAAACTCCAACCTTCCTCTCCCAAAGACCTGAACACCTTTTTGTATAAAAATCACTCTCAATCATTAGGAAAGAGGATTTCCTTCTCAAAATGTCACTACAAATAGTACTTTTTGTGAAAACATTTCTTTAATTATTGAGATAGGTCCTTAAGTTGAGAATGGGTCACTTCAACCACACTGTTTGTTTGAACTTGTAACAAATATAAAAGGACCCATCTGGTGCCTACTACATGTCCAGCTCCGGGCTAGGCATTTGTTTGGTAAGGAAAAAGCAAAGAATAGACATCGTAGCTGTTCCTGTTCAATTCTCATATCTGTACACTGGATTTGAAGCTCTCTGAGTTGTCAAGGTACCTGGGCCGTCCAGAAGAGATGAAGGCAAAGGGAGGAGGAGGAGAAATACAAGGTGTCTAGTTAGGGACATGTGTCTTTAATTTACACTCTTTGCTGCTCTGATAAGAAGTATTTACTCATCCAAAGCAGTCTAAGAGGCTGCAAATCATATATACAGAGGGGAAAGATTTTCCTTCTGTTTTTCTTAATTTTATCCTCTAAATACAAAAATGAAGGAAAATACAGTATGTTATACAGAAATGAGAAAGGCACAAAAATTATTAAATCGCATTATGTTTGACAAAGTAGGTGAAATTCGTCATATAAATGGAATAATTTCTAAAAATAGGCTTCTTAGTTAAAGCAGCAGGAAGACACTGAAGATTAAATAAAATTAAATAACAGAATAATACCTAACATTCACTGAGTGTTTTCTCTGGGAGCCAGTTCTCACAACGACACCAGGAGGTGGGTACACTAGCGTGTCTATTTCACAGAAGGAATGGAGGCACAAGCAGCTCAACTAAGTTGGGCAAAAATACCCAGCTAATTATCAGCAGAACCAGAATTTGAACACAGGCAGTGGATTATAGGTAATGTTATTACAAAAGAGTCAAAAAGTTAAAAAGAAAATTAAAAGTTTATAAAGTAAAAAAGTTACAGTAAGCTATAGTTAATTTATTATTAAAGAATTTTTTTTTTATAAATTCAGTGTAGCCTAAGTATGCAGTGGTAATAAAGTCTAAAGTAGTGTACGGTAATGTCCTGGGCCTTCACAGTCACTCACCACTCACTCACTGACTCACCCAGAGCAACTTCCAGTCCTGCAAGTGGCGTTCGTGATAAGTGGCCTACACAGGGGTACTATTTTTACTATTTTTTCTCTTTTGTACCTTATTTTTACTGTACCTTTTCTATGTTTAGATGCACAAATACTTAATTGTGTTACAAATGCCTATAGTATTCAGGTCTATAACCTAGGAGCAATAGGCTATACCATATAGCCTAGGTGTGTGGTAGGCTGTGCCATCCAGGTTTGTTTAAGTACAGTCTATGATTTTCACACAATGAGAAAATCGCCCAATGATGCATTTCTCAGAATGTATCCCTGTTGTTAAATGATGCATAACTCTACACAGAAACTTGTCTAAAAAAGAAACACTCTAAGTCCCTGAATGCTATGCATCACCAGAAACAGGTGGTATATTCATAAGTACCTTGTGAAACAGCTGTTTGTTACTTCAAACACTGATATCCTATGCAAATTTACATACATCTACAGGAAAACTCCTTTTTTTCACTAACAGGGACTTTCCTCTTGCTTCTCACTATATATAGCAATATCATAAAAAAAATGAAATGTAATGATAATAATAGCTAACATTTAAGTGAAACTTAAGTGCCAGTCACTATGTTAAACACTTTACACGCATTACCCATACAAGCCATGCAGCAACTCATAAAGGGGGCACCACGATTGCCATTTCACAGGATGAGGAAACAGATTAAGGTCACCCAGATGGCAACTTGCCCAGGGTCACGCAGAGTTAACAGCTGGGCTGGTATTTGAACCCAGGTCTCTGATGTGAAGCCCATGCTCCCCCACATATAGCAACAGCAAGGAGATGGGAGAGCTAATATTATGCCTATAAATTTTAGTCCTCATTATGAGCCACTTCATTATATCATGTTTTTTTAAACAACTAGTCTTCTCTAATTACATGAGCTAACTAACAAGTCATAGCCCCAAATAAAATGCCTGCTGGATAAAGTCACCTCACTTAGACGAAAGCATTGGGCCGGGAGCAAAATTGGAAGAAGGAGAATAAACCATGTTTACACGGGAAAAGGAAAGTATTTGGTCAGTTATGTATCTAACTCACGAGAGACTATTTCTGTAAAAGAAAAGGAATATTTGTATCTCCAGTTATTCAAACTGTCTGGCTGTAAATGTTTTCTTATTTTCCAAATGCTTATTCAGCTTTATATGACATTTTTTCTCTGTGTGGAGTCAGTGATATTCTGTACAGAGGTGATGGCTCATATAATTCAGCTGTGCAAGCCCACAATTTTCAAAATGACAGTAGAAAAATAATGTCCCACGAAGATAAAGGAGATTGACAACGAAAGCAGATGAAGTACAAAAACGACCATGTAAAAGAATTCCTGGAAATTTTTCTTGAGTTTTGCTGGAAAAGACTTCCTACTTCTTCAAAGGAAAGGTAAACTTCTGGGTGTTACATATAAGTACATGTTAGCATTGTCATGAATTAGTAAAAAAGAAAATTTGAATTTGAGACAGGTTTATAAAGAAGTCCAGAATGATATGGGTTGACAAAAATTCCTGACACAACGATTGTAAAAAAACAACAAAAAGTGTAATGTTTATAAAAAAGTTACTTGAGAAGTACTGTTAAATCTTCACTTAAAAAAATTCAACCTGTACTACAGGAAGTTTAAATCATACATATATTAGAAAGGTACATTTTTGTACTGAGGAACAGAATAAATCATTGGTAGCTGACTGAAAAGAATTCTGACAATAATTAGTAAACTAGGTAATCTCAAACTTCCATGCAGGCCAGTTATAAACAAGATGGGGTAATTCTCATTTTTCAGCACTTTGGCAGTATTTGTTTGCAACATTCCTCATGAGCCCACTAATTGATAGCACATGCTTACATTTTTTAACTCTGAAGAATGTGAACAACCACCAAGAAGCACAGCTAAGCTAATGTCATAACACATAGCTATTTCTTTCTCAAGGACAAAATCACTACCTCTGCATTGGCATTACTTCTGACAGCAGAGAGTTCTGTTTCTGTTTCCTAAAATAGGCATAATTGATATTAATACAGACCACATGCCAATAAGGACTCTGTGTGAGATGTTGAAATTGACACAACAAAGATAAAAAGTCCACACTAATTCAGGCGTTCAGCAAATACTGATTGCCTATTCTGTGCAAGGCATTTTGTTGTGTGTAGGAGGCAAAACGAGGACTGTTAGCTGTAGGCCTTTCACAACTTTGAGATTGTATCAGTGGAGAAGAAGCAGTCTTCATTGTAAGCAGTGAGAGTTGGAATTCCAAGAGGCCCCCCCAGTGACCCATGTATAATCCCCTCTTCTGAATGGGGACAGGAACCGTGAAGGTGAGGGGATGAGGGGACCACCACTCCCATGATTAGGATACAAAATACAGCAAAAGTAAAAAAAATTGTGATGTAATTAAGGTCCCTGATCAGTTGACTCTGAGCTCATCAAACGGGAGATTATCCTCCAAAAGATCAAGCCTTTAAAGGAGGGTCTACCTATAGATAACAGACAAGCAGCAGCAGGGACATCTTTTGTTGGGCTTGAAGATGCAAACTGTCATGTTACAGAGAGGGTTATGTGCGTGGGGTGCTGGGTGACTTCTGGAAGCTGAGGACCTCAATCATACAACCAAAAAGAACTGAATTCTTCCAAGAACAGTGAGCTTGGAAGAGGACTCTAAGCCTCAGATGAAACTGCAGGCCCTGTTGACACCTTGATCTGTATCTGAACAGAGGACCCAGCTAAACTGTGCCTGGACTCCTGAGCCACCAAAACTGTGAGATAATGAATGAGTGCTACTTTAAGCTGCCAGATTTGTGATAATATATTATACCAAAACGATAAATGCATACATAAGTCAGTGTAAACTAAAATTCCATGGTAAAGATGAAGTCCTGTGCATTTTAGAGAAAACAAAACTCCATTTTTCCCCTATCACAAAATTCACTACTATTAAAGAACTCTGGAGTCAGACTGACTAGCTGTGTGACCTCTGGCAAGTAACTCAACTTCTTAAGGCCTCACTTTCTTCACTTGTAAAATGGTAATGATATTAGGTGTTTGTGAGGGTTCGGTGAGAGAACATATTTATAATGCTAAGCCCAGTTCCTCTCACATAGTAAACTCCACAAAATATTATTATCAATGCTGTCGCTATTGCTATCATTACCATCATTATTAATTTAATTAAGAGAAAAATGTCTGTATGGTCCACTATATACCTAATACTTAGCCCAGTCTGAAAAAAAAAAATGAAAGAATGTGACAGAATTAGTAAATGGCTTTACAGAGATTTCACATGATTGTGATTTTGCAGTCAACAGTGCTTTCAAAGCATTCATTCATTAAAAAAAAAATTCATCCCTTCAGAATCTTTTTCCTCACAATGCCCAGGACAGGTACTTCCAAGCAAGAAGTGTCAGCACTTGGAGGAAAACTTAAGGTCATACTGGAACTAGAGAGGAGGCTGAGACAGAATACTGAGGAGTGCTCAAAAATTCAAAAGACCCCAGAGCAGTTTGGTTGTGCTTCTTATGTGCATGGGAAACTGTGAACCAGACCCTCCAGGCTGTGTCTTTTACCCAAGCCCTTTACCTGCTGCTCTCTACAATCCACTGCAGTGATGTTATAGGGCTCTGATCAAGGCTTGGTGATGGCAGCATCTATGCAGTCAATTGTCTGGTCTATTCACGTTCTTGTCCCCCTTCTCAATTGCAAGGAGATTCCGAGAGTTTTAGGAAAGCATGTAAGAATAACTAAAATCTCAGGACAAAATACTGTGAAAGCAACTTGAATAGATGGTACAAAAGCTAAAAAAAATTCTCTGTAACCATTACATATGTTACCAAAAATGATTTTGTCCTAGTGCAAACAGTTTCAACTCAAGAAATATATTGAGTTTTTTTTTTTTTATTGAGTGAAATTCTACAGGAAGAAAATGTTCCCACTGTGGTTATTATCTAAAAGTACAAGAATTTTAGATATTTATTAATATAACAATGACACTGATTATAAAAACATGAGAAACATGAGTCCTAATAGACTCAAAGTTTATTTCCTACCTTTCTCCAATTCTTAAAATTAGCATTCAGGAGAAACTAAAATTCTATACCTTAAACAGCATTAGTAACAAATCCACTGTATATGATGTGTGTATTGATTATTTTTCTGTGACCAATGAAAAGCCCATTCTGTACCATTTTAGCTTCTGGTTAACTTAAGCAATATTCTACAGACAGAAAATTAAGCTGGGAAAAAATGAAATGCTAACGAAGACAAAGAAGAGGCAAATTTTAGGTGTATGTTCATCCTACAGTTTAGATAAATCATCCATTTTAGGAGTTTTGGTAGAGTAAATAATAGATGGCTTCTTAAAATGTAGAATTCATAATTAAGTGGTAGTTATAAAATTAAACATGGGTATAACTCACAGTAGAACAGCTCAGACATTTAAACATCTACTATTATTGAATTTATACCTAGTCCAAGAAGTAGCTTATAACCTGTACTGTTTTGCTGTAGAATTACACATCTGTAAATTTCAGGTCTTCATAAAAAGGATTTCATTGGTAATAGCCTGATCATACTCCAGTCTCAAATAAGAATGCAAAGCCAATCTGCTTTTTCAAACAATTTGTCATTTGTATGATGGCTGTCATTTCATAAAATTATAAATGCAAAGATATTTATTATATTTCCTAAATAATTCAATTAATTAAAGAAAATGTAAAGCAGAAATAGTAAGATTAAACCAATGATGTGATTTTAAAAATTAAGAATAGGACCTATAACTAAAAGGATACTTTTCAGTCAGAACATTTGGCTGGCACTGACATTCTTTAGGAGCGGCAATTTGAAAAATTGATTTCACAGGGGAAATCGTCTATACTATAGATTATATAACTCCCCCAGAAATAAAGAAGGTATTGTTAATTCATTTTTTAATCATTACAAAAAGCAATGAATGACCACCTTTTTTTAGCTAGATAGAGGTACTGGGTACTGGGGATGTAGCCACATCCAAATCAAAGCTCTTGCCCACAGTGAGCTCACCTTGCACTGGCAGGCACAGGCAATAAACATGTTGCCCCACAACAGAATAACAAAGGGATGGAAAAATAACACGGGTCGAAAGTGAAGAGTAATCAGAAATATTAAAACCCCCAAGTAACTAAGTTACATATAATCCTATAGAATTCCTAGAGAATAATGCCAATTATTTTTTTGTAAATTGAGGAGTACATAAGATATTTAAGAAAAACATGTAAATATAATTCAAATCAAATCAATTAATGCAAGTTTCACTAGGGAAGAAATTTTTATCACTTTGGTCCACTGCTATGTCTCCAGTGCTTAGAACTTAGTGCCTAGTAAATAGTAGGTCCTCGATAAATATTTGTTGAATCAATGAATCGATGCAACAAACAAAATATCTCACATTTATACAAAGCACCAAGATAGGCCAAAAAGTGCAGAAAACCATCTTTTCCATTATGTAACTTAACAAGCCAGTCAGGAGAAGCATAAGTATTTATTAAAAAATGCAGAAAATGTTGTAAGAATAAGTCTTTGCAAGCACAGTGAGAGAGGAACAGGGAAGGAGGAAGGGTGATTTACTGAGAGATTTCAATGGGTAAAATTGAGGATGACTTCAAGTAGGGGGCTGCATTTAAAATAACTGTGAGAGACAGGCAGGATTTGAAAGGAGCTTGGAGAAGGCAAAGAATATTGCATGCAAAAAGAACAGGATGTTTAAAATCACAAATAAGTAGCAAGCCCTGTTCTGGGAGGAGTGAGTACCCCACTGTGACTGAAGTGGACACAACACATGAGGGGGAGGGGAACATGCCGTGGAAGGTCTTCAGTGCCACCCCATGTAGACGGAAGAGATTCTAAACCAGAGCTGTTCCATGTTACCCCAGAAAGTCCATCAAGACAGAGTGAGTTCTCAATTCTATGTGACAGCAAATAGTTATATTTAGAACAGGCTTCTCCCAAAGTGTATTACATAATACACTACTTTGATTTAAGCAAACTAAAGGAGAACAGGTGCATGACTTTTTGTGAAAAATAACCAAACCGTTTTGCATTTAAGTTACTACACATGGTCTATAAAAACTACTTCTAAGAGATAAATCTACATCTTGCTTTCACCTAGTAGGTTCCAAAATTTCCTAACCTGAGACTGCCAAATGTTCCTATAACTTCTCCATGTCCCACATCACCTCTCCACAAATGAAAATAAATGAAAAAATCAAATACTTAGTTTAAGTGACACATTCATCAAATTTTTGAAATTCTACCTATAAGGAATAAAAATCCAAGTAAATTAATTAATTGTTCATACATATTATCAACAGGTAAATAAAGGAACACTTAAAAATCCTGAATAAAGCTTTGTCAACTCAGAGAGGAAACAGCTATTTAGAAATGGTGAAACATTTTCTTTCTCTGAACCTCATCCTCCTTAGCAGTGAAATGCAGAAACCACTCCTGATGTTCCATAAGATACCATCCAGCTGAGTGAGTCATCTGTTCTGTAAATCTTTCCACCCATGGCTACAAAGCACTGCTTTATTCCTTCTGCTTTCATTAGAAATCTTGCTGCAACATTTATTTTTCCATTCCAGGTAACATTGTTCCTCTACTTTTCCTTCACGTTTGAAAAAGTTCTAATGCTTAAATTCAGCTAAACGACAAATGAGTAGGAATGTGCAAAATGATCTATTTTAAATCAAATCATGGCTACAATAAAAATGAATGAAAAAAAATGGAGACACCAACTTTAAGGGCATCTATTTTAGTTGAATCCAGAGGAAAAAGCATATAAGAAAGCTTCAAACGGAAACTGGCCTGAAAGCTTTAGCTTAGTGTAATGCTGGGGCTTTCAAGGCTGAGAAGAGTAGCCTATAGAAAGACATGTTTTGACCATGGGATATGACCCGTGCTTCTCAGTTATTTCTATATTTGGAATTTCAGAATCGTGGGTTGAATAACTTTAAAATAAAAAGAATTAAAGAATCCTGCCAGTGTATGGAATCGTGTTCTATCAGGGACAGTTTCACTGAGAAGCTGATAAAACTTTGGGGCCCAGCTGTGGCATGGGCTCCTTTCAAGGCCCTGGGAGAGGCCCTACCAATGAACTGACATAGTCTTATGTTTAGTAAAACTTGAAGAAGGATATTTTGAATGCAATCAATTAAGATCGCTGTTTCTTTCCATTCTTGCTTAGGCTCTATCGAGCTCCCCTTTTGTTAGGTGGTGATGGACTGTGTGGTGGCATTGCAAGATACCACTACAGGAACACTGAGCTGGGACACGCTTAGTTTGGGTTTAAGGGGATATTTTTATAATTAAGTAACTCAGTTACTCCCTTCTACAGTCAAGTCACTGATAACTGTCCTGGTGTAGGAATGGCTTCCAGAGATGCTCCTAACACCTGCTGTGCTGACTCATCACACACCTGTCGTCAGCATACGTAGCGGCAAAGCCAGAGGTTCTACAGACGTGTGAAAAGGTCCTCTGGTGCCTGTTACTGGAAGGATACAGGCAGTGGACTAGAAGTAAGGTTTGCAATGGATGGAGCTACCAGTTGGACTATGGAAAAATCTAAATCTTTCAGCTCATATATAAAAGACACTTTATCGGAGGTTTGCAACAATCTCAGAAACTTACATGGCATTGCTAATAATAAGCTGTGTCAGTTGAGAGAAACTTTTCCAAATTTTCAATAACTGAAAAGAAAAAAACCCAAATTTTAATTATCCATACTAGAAGGAAGACTGCGTGATTTTTCTATTCTCTTTACAGAAAATGACATGACAAAATCATGGTCATGTGAAGAAGTGGTCCAAGAGTATGCAGTCAAAAATATATAACAAGCATTATAAAGGCACATCAGCCATTTAACTAATAAAAATATATTATTTTTCAGGACTGTTTGTTATATAAGTAACTTTTTGTTACTTACTAGTATTTTAAAGTTTGTAATTTTTTTGTAATTGCTCATTCTAATCCACAGTCACTTTCATAACTAAATTTCTATTCTTTCTTTCAAACAGAATCCCCAAAATTGTATAAGCTTGAGACCAAAACCTGGATAACTGTTCACTCTCAAATCTAATTTATGATTCATATCATCCTTGATGATTTCACATAAGAAAATCTGATGAGTAATTCTTTAATGGGCTATTTTTAGAGCAGTTTTAGATTCACAGCAAAACTGAGCAGAAAGTACAGAGATATCCCATTACCCCATGGCCCCTCATGCCCAGCCTCCCCCCGCATCGACGTTCCCCACCACAGTGGTACATTTGTTACAACTGATGAATCTATATTGACACATCATTATCACCCAAAGTCCAAAGTTTACATTAGAATTCACTCTTGGTGCTGCATGGGTTTGAATAGGTGTCCACAATGACGGTAACATACAGAGTATTTTCATTGCCGTAAAAATCCTCTGCGCTCTACCAATTCATTTTTTTTTTAGTTTTTTTAAAATTTTTTGTTTTTAATTATTAATGTGTTGGGTATATAATAACTATATATATTCATAGGGTACATGTGATATTTCGATACAGGCATACAATATGTCATAATCAAATCAGGGTAATTGGGGTACCCATCACCTAAAGGATTTATCATTTCTTTGTGTTAAGAACATTCTAATTCCACTCTTTTAGTTATTTTAAAGTATATCCTAACTTATGGTTGATTATAGTCAATTTGTTGTGCTATTAATATCAACAATTGTTCATTTTATCTATCTAACTATATCGTTGTATCCATTAACTATCCCCACTTTATCCCCCCTCCAACCTTCCGAGCCTCTGGTAATTGTCATTCTACTCTCTGTCTCCATGTGATCACTTGTTTTTAACATTTAGCTCACACATGTAAGTGAGAACATGTGAGATTTGTCTTTCTGTGCTTGGCTTACTTCACTTAACATAACGTTTTCCGTTTTCATCCTGGCTGTTGCTTATGGCAGGATTTCATTCTTTTTTTGTGGCTATATAATATTCCATTGTGTATGTGTTCCACAATTTACTTATTCATTTATCTGTTGATGGACACTTAGGTTGATTCCATATCTCGGCTATTGTGAATAGTGCTGCAATAAACATGGGAGTGCAGATACCTTTTTGATATACTGAATTCCCATCCTTTGGATATATACTCAGCATTGGGATTGCTGGGTTATATGGTAGTTCTATTTTCAGTTTTTTGAGGAACCTGCGTACTGTTTTCCATAGTGATTGTTCTAATTTACATTCCTACCAATAGTGTACAAGGGTTCCCCTTTCTCCACATCCTCACCAGCATTTGTTATTGCCTGTCTTTTTGAAAAAAGCCATTTTAACTGGGGTGAGGTGATATCTCATTGCAGTTTTGATTTGCATTTCTCTGATGGCTAATGATGTTGAGCATTTTTTCATATACCTGTTGGCCATTTGTATTTCTTGTTTTGAGAAATATCTATTCAGACCCTTTGCCCATTTTTAATTGGATTATTTGATTTTTTCCTGTCAAGCTGTTGGAGCTCCTTATATATTCTAGTTATTAATCCATTGTCAGATGGGTAGTTTGCAGATATTTTATCCCATTCTGTCTCTTCCCTTTGTTGATTATTTCCTTTGCTGTACATAAGCTTTTCAGTTTGATGTGATTCCATTTGTTCAATTTTGCTTTGGTTGCCTGTGCTTTTGGGGTATTACTCAAGAAGTCATTGCTCAGACCAATGTCTTAAAGCATTTCCCCAATGTTTTCTTTTAGTAATTTCATAGTTTCAGGTCTTAGATTTAAGTCTTTAATTCATTTTGATTTGATTTTTGCGTATGGCAAGAGATAAGGATCTAGAGTCATTCTTCACATGGATATCCAGTTTTCCCAGCACCATTTATTGAAGAGGCTGTCTTTTCCTCACTGTATGTTCTTGGCACCTTTGTCAAAGATAAATTCACTCTAGGTGTGTGGATTTATTTCTGGGTTCTCTGTTCTGTTCCACTGGTCTGTGTCTGCTTTTATGCCAGTACCATGCTGTTTTGGTTACTACAGCTCTGTAGTAATAATTCGAAGTCATCTACCAATTCATTCTTGCCTCTGCCCAACCCTGACAACCCCTGATCTTTTTACTATCTCCATAATTTTGCCTTTTCCAGAATGTCATATAGTTGGAATCATAAAGTATGTAGCCTTTTCAGATTGGCTTCTTTCACTTTAATAAGCATTTAAGTTTCCTCTATATCTTTTCACAGCTTGATAGCTCATTTCTTTTCAGCACTGAATAATATTCCATTATTTGTACGTACCACAGTTTGTCTATTCACCTACTGAAGGACATCTTGGTTGCTTCCAAGTTTTGGCAATTATGAATAAAGTTGCCACAAATATCTATGTGAAGATTTTTTTGTGGACATGAGATTTCAATTTCTTTGGGTATTTACTGGTGAGCATGACTGCTAGAACATATTGTAAGAGTATGCTTAATCTTGTAAGAAAAAATCTTCCAAAGTGGCTGGCTGTATCATTTTACATTCCTACCAGCAATTAATGAGAGTTCCTGCTGCTTCACATTTTCAACAGCATTTGGTGTTTTTGGTGTTCTGGATTTTGGCCATTCTAACAGGTGTTAGTGGTATCTCCTTATTGTTTTAATTTGCATTTCTTTGATGACATATGATATGAAAGATCTTTTCACATGCTTATTTGACACCTGTATATCTTCTATGTGTCATTATGTATAATTCTTTATATACATTGTTGGATTCAATCTGCTAATATTTTGTTGAGGATTTTTACATCTACGTTTATGAGAAATATTAATCTGTAGCGTTCTTTTCTTGCAACAGATTTTTCTGGTTTTGGTATTAAGGTAATTTTGGTCTAATAGAATGAGTTAGAAAGTATTCCCTTTGATTCTATCTTTCAAAAGAGTTTGTAAAGTATTGTCCTAATTACTTCCTTAAGTGTTTGGTAGAATTCACCTGTGAACCCATCTGGGCCAGGTGCTTTCTGTTTTAGAAGTTTTTAAATTATTGATTCAATTTCTTTAACAGACATAAGCCTATTAAGATTGTACATTCTTGGCAGATTGTGTCTTTCACGGAATTGGTCCATTTCATCTAGGCAAGGTTATCAAATTTGTGAGCATATAATTGTTCATCGTATTCCTTTACTATCCTTTTAATGTCCATGTGATCTGTAGAGATATACCTTCTTTAATTTCTGATCGTTATTTATGTCCTCTCCCTTTTTTCTTAGCTTAGCTAGAAGTTTACTGATTTTATTGATCTTTTCAAAGTACCAGCTTTTAGTTTTGTTAATTCTCTTTATTGATTTCCTGTTTTCACTTTCATTGATTTTTGCTCTAATTTTTATTGTTATTTTTCTTATGCTTTCTACGGATTTAATTTGCTCTTCTTCTAGTTTTCAAAGGTAGAAGCTTATTTAGACTATTGGTTTTAGATTTGTCTTCTTTTCTAATATATACATTCAATGTTATAAATTTCTCTCTAAGCCCTGCTTTTGCTGAATTCCACAAATTTTCACACTTTGTTTTCATTTTCATTTAGTTCAAAATATTTTTTAATCTCTTGAGATGTCTTCTTTGATTGATGTGACCTAAATTGTATACACCTAAAACCAGATACAACAAGGATTACTCTTTACCCTCAGATCTAATTTATGGTTCAGCTCTCCTTTGATGATATCATAAAAAAAATCGGGCAGGTGATTTTTCAAATAATTTTTAATTCATATGTAGCTGGTAGATGGCTGTGGAAAGGGGAGAGCTGAGTCCATCTTTGTTGCTCTTGGTTCAGTGGCAGAGAAATTAACAAACACTTTGGTAACAGGGCATTTATTCATGAGCCCAAGGGGAAGCATCTCCTCATAGCTGGACTGGTGGTTGTGCTAGAGTCTAGGAAGAAGAAAATAACAGCACTGGCTCTGGTAAAAGCCCCCCCACATATTGGTTTTTCATGGCTGTTGTAACAAATTACTGCAAACTTTGTGACTTAAAATAACACAAATTTATTATCTTACAGTTCTAGAGGTTAAAAGTCATATAAAATAATTTAAAAAGTCCTGTTGTAAAGATGTAAGTCTAATTTCATTTTATCCACTATTTGTGAACATTTGAATAAGGCGCTTTCACTTTTTTTTTAGTATGACTAATTAATATCCTGCAGGACAATCTTTGGGAAAGGATGCCTTAAAATCTGCTTCCTCTATGCTAGATGAAGGATCTCCCTGAAATTCAATATGCTGGACCCTATTTCTTTGCTACTTCTGCCAATTCATTTGTTTGTCATCAGGTATTACCTTTGTGTGAATGATTCCCAAATATACATGTTTTTTGTAATGATATTAATCATGAGGTAAAGGCCCATATCATCAATCGACTCTGTTTCTAATCGTTGATATCTTATTGCTAACCTGGGATAGTAAAGTACTTAAAACTATACTCACCATCTCCCTAACTAAAACAATGCTCCATTTGACTTGCTTATTTGTTACTCATACATAGTATTCTATGATTTTCCAGACCATTTCTTTCCAAGCTGTGGAAAGTCAAGCCTGACTTACAGCATTTTCTTTCACTTTCTCTTCCATAAACTATCCCTAAATTGCATTAATTTTGCCTTCAGAAGGTATTGCCCATTTTCCCATATACTGCCACTATCACCATTTCAACCAAAGGCCTTCATTACTTGATGCCTAAATTGTTGCAATTGTCACTTCTCAGGTTTTCAGTCATCCTCTAGAATAAATTGTCTTTATTATACCTCCAGATTAGTCTTCTCAAAACATATCTCTTTAACTGTCATTCCTAGATAA
>RJWJ010025238.1:0-24066 GCA_004363605.1 Indri indri
GGGCTCCTATGTAGTTCAGTGTGGGGGCCGGGACTCTCTTTATCTTCTGAAAAACACAGGCCCATAGGTGACAATTAATATGGGAGCCCCGCATAGTGGAAAAAAACCTCAAAACTACTAAAACTACTATTTAGGACTTCAGTGGGAAGATCTGAAGTGAGAGAAAATGTTTTATTCATCTACTTTTCAAATTAGAAGCAGGAAACAGAAAACTCTGTTTAGTATGGAAAACAATTAAAAATAGACTCCAGTCCCATTCTCATCCAAGTTAATGTGGGGGGGGGTGGGGAGACGAGGAAAGCTGTGAGTTAGGAGAGCAGGGAGGCAAGAGGACAATTCGGTGCTGAGCTTCGAGCTCTGAACAAAATAATCAAACCCCAACTGTTCTTTGAAATTCAGACTAAAAAGCCCTTTTTACACTGGAACAGCCTGGAAACTTTATAGCTTGTGCTGGAAAGGACTTTTGTAAAGGGAAAGTTTATTCCTCTACGGAATTCCAAAAAGGAGAGCTTGGGATTTAGAACCACTGTCTGGAATTTTAAAGCAGAAGGGTCAACATATACAATTGCTCCCTCAAATGCTTTTGTTCACCCAAACCCAAGACTCCTTCAGAGAAGCAGAAGAACCAACCAGAAGCAGTCAGAGAAGCTACAGAAAACAAGCATGCAGACTCAAAGCAGAGCTGCCTGGGGCCACCTAGTGTGACGACAAACAGCCACATGAACTTTGTGTCCCCCAAGTGGGCCACAGAGTAACAGCCCGGTGCTGGCAAGAATGAAGGGCAGTGAGTCACCAAGAAAAAGTTCAACGGCATCTGTTTTAGAGGTACAAAAACAGGTTTTACATTCTAGAAAATTTTCTCTCCCAATAAGTTTTCTCTTTGAAATCTGGTACTCAACATCCTGCTTTCTAGAAAACTCATTATGTCAAAGAACTAAATTATTTATGACATTACTTAAAAGATATATCATTGTACCTAGATTTTCCAGCTAAACCTCTAATTAGAAGTCTCACGATGAGAAATTAAGAGACACGAACTTTTCCCTTTCTTTTTTTCTTATTTTTTTTGGTGTTACCATCTGAAGAAGACAATCATGAGCACCCAAGGTGTGGGACATGCACTAGCCCAGCTTACTTTTCAGACATCTGACATCACCCCAATCAGGGACCTCTGTTTGCTGGGATCTATTCTGTGGGTCATGGGAATGAGTAAGCTGGAGCAGGTGACCTTGGGGAAGGATGGCATTTGTGAACATTTCTGTAGAATGACAGAATTCGTGCCCCAGACATCACAGACTAGCTATGTCGATTATTCCAGTGGGCACCGCAATGCTCCTTTACCTCGATTGTGTTGCAAGAGCACAATAGTAGGATTGACAATGGTTGTGGACGGGTAGGCGGACGACGACTTGCTGACTGGTGTAAAGGCTTGGGAATCAGTTCCAATACGGGAAGAAGAAACTTCATTTAATAGAGGACTGGAACCCTGAAAAGAAAACAAACAATGTAACTAACTGTAAACATATCTAGAATTAAGGCTTTTTAAAAAGAAGAAATTTAAAGCTTTACGAAGACCTTAATTACAAAAAGAAATGCAATCAATGAGACACATCATATCATTAATTCCAGTTAGAAGTTTAATCTGGAATTCTTTGTGGGTATTAGTAAAGGGAGAGGGGGGAAGATGAATGTTACTGAAAGTCTCAGCAACATCATTCATTATCTTCGCCTGGTAATAGCTGTTGGTCAATCTGGTTACTGGAAAAGCAAATCCAAATCAAAGTAGAATAACATGCAAAACCCATGCGATTCCAAATGTGATCCAAGAACAAGAACTGGTTTAACTGGGAAAAATCAGGAAAGTTTAGTATACTGTGTAGAGAAATGTAAGAGAATGTTGAGGACAAGAAGACATCGATGTAAGAAAAGGCTGGAGTTACGTAACAGTTCTCTTGGAAAACTCCTCTTAGCATTAGCATCACTGAGCAATTTTACCGATGCCTGCTTCTGAGATTTGGATACTATCCTATCCTACTGTGACCTTTTCTACTCTAATATTAGAGTGACAAAGTTCCCTGATATAAAGACTTGTGAGAATCCTGATCTTCAAAACCAAGGTCTCTGCCAGAAACACCAAATAAATGATTACAAACATTATAACCTGCATACTGTGGATAATGCCAGTCTTTATAAACAAATGAAAATATAATCCCAAAATGTAGTAAGGGTATTTAGACAGTTTCCTCCATATCTATACATTTTTAGAAGTTTCTATTTTAGAATTTACAAACCCTAAAGCCAGAAGGGCTTTAAGAACAAGATTTTGATAGTTACTCTTGAAGCAATAATCAAAGACTGCACAAACATCTGTAGAATGAGGGCCACCCCTTACGCACACCTAGCACAATGTTCTGCAGATAGCAGGTGCTCAGCAAATGAAATACCACATGAATGACAGGAACCATCTACCAGCAAAGGTGTGTCTGAGCAAATGTCTGTGGCAAGAAAACATACTCATCAAAAGAGAGGATGTGCATGTCAGTACCTGGGACAGCTCTGACACACAGTAGGGGCTTCATAAATACTGCCTAGGTTCCTCTATCTCTTCTGAACGTGCTCTAAATAGCTGCTGCTGTTAGTTACGAGTGGCAGCTCAGTTTAGTGAATAACACCTTTTCCCAAGACTTGAGAAACACAGTATGATCTTGTACAAAAGTGCCTCATTTTGATTCCTCCATTTATAAAGTGGAAAATAATTATACTTTTCCTAATTTATCTCCAAAGTGATATAATGAATATAAATGACATATCATTAAAAACTCTGCCAGAATGCACCCAAGAAACACAAAATATCAGGCATACAGCGCTTTAAAGTATAAATGGCTACCGTGATGTTTGGGTGGCTCACGAGCATTAAGCATTTTACAAATTTTATTATGTCTTATTTCTAAAACATCACAAAAACAGCTATTGACTAAAAGAACTTGGATCAATTAACATGGCTTTCATTCTTCTCTCATACTCAAATAGCTGCAGATGGAGCAGGTACCAGCCCTTGGCCGGGACACCACACACAGCGGCTCCTCCTCTTAACAATCTCATTCAGCGGAGGAATCTAAGCAGTTTCCTTTTTCACCTCTTACTTTGTTACCGTGGCCAAACCAGGAGTTGTCAGACCAACCGAAGTCCTTTTGGGAGGCCTACACCAGGCTGATCAGTCAGGTTTGAGAAATTGAAAACACTGACCCAACTAATCTGTCCTGGCACACCTGAAACAAACTCGACATGAAAACCTAGATCTGCACAAATGATAAATTATAGGGTATACAACAACACTACTTACAGTGGTACATGAGTGCATTACATATAAAACTCTCTTTACCTGCTACTCTAGAGAAACATTCTGTGCCAAAGGGAAGATGCCTGCACTCCCCCAAACAAGAGTCGCTTCTGAATTCTAAGTTCAGTTGGCAGCAGGGGGGATACATTAGGGAACGATCTAGCATTTTTCTCCAACAGGGCTGAGTTGCAAAGCTAGAAGGATATTCAAGCCCATGCGCCATGTTTGGCCCGGTCCTGACCTAACTACATCATGCTGCATCTAGAGATTTGAGAAGCCCCAGCCCAGGATGTAGCAGTTCCCAGCTTTGGTGTGCCTGATGCCTCATTATAATTTCTCTAACAAGCCAAATAAAAAGTTTCCTTCCTGCTTTCTCCATGATTGGCTTCAGCTTAACAAGCCACTTGGAGCAGTCTTGTAGGCATACCTCCTACAAAAGGATGTCAGTGAACGTGTGGTTCCGTCAGCTAATTGCATGACTCACTAGATCACTATAACTCAACATGTGGTCTGTGAACCCCCGGCATTCAGAACCCTGGGGTGCTTGCTGCCCAGTGAGAGCCCTGGGCCCTCCCCAGACCCACTCGATCAGAAACTCTTAGAGAATAACCTGGAGATGACCATTTAAACAAGCTTCCCTGACCCCCAGGTAATACCATGTACACCAGACTTGAGAACTGATAACCAACCCTAAAAAAACCTGTGAGAGCAGGGGGCCTGACGTGTTTATGGTTGTTTATGTTTATGGTTGTACCCAAGGTACTGAGCAGAATGCCTCTAACATGGAAGGGACTCAATGATTCACTGTTAATTAACCAGTTACTACTTGTGAGTGACTATGGCCCCCCATTTGCTAGGGCAGGTCCTCAGCAACACAGCTAACGTTCACTGAGCACTTTCTCTCCAGGCCCGAGCACCACAGCAGGAATTTTTACTACTCAATCCCACAGCCCTGTGAGTAGAGCCATGTATCCTCACATTACAACTCACACTGAAGTTGTTTTAGATTCTCTCACTTCCTCAGGGCTCCTGAGGAAAAAGCAGACCCAAGTACTTTGACTCAGCTTTCATCCTAAAGCGGCTGGGCTTTGCCACCTCTGGAGGGGACCCAGCCCTGCCTCCCCCTAGGATGGGACCTGAGGTGTCGGGGCCCTTTAACTTCCCATGACCGCCGGAGCCCCGTTTTGCCACAGAGATTCCCGAGATCTCTTCTGGGGCCCTCGCAATTGTCTGACTTTGGAGAAAACAGTCCTCATGTTTGTGCAGGGCTTTTAGGCCCATTTGCTCAATAAAACCCAACTATCTCTCTCTCTTTTTATCCTAGTCTCTGCCATTTCTACCTATAAAAAGAGAGTCTGTTTAGTTACCAAATCAACAAAAGAGTGACTCGTTTCCTCCCCGAGAATCTCCCTGCTCCCTGGTAAATTATTTCGTGGCACCACGCCTGCCACTGGCCTTTCCACAGAATTGCTCAGCTCCTAACGCCACATCTGCCTGGCCTGTGAAGAGCATGACTAGCCAAAGTAAAGGCCACAGATGATGTTTTCTCGGAGGGAAAACAAAGTTCTTTCAGGAAGGTGTGCATTCCCAACAGGACAGAGGAGAAGAGGGACTTGTGAACAGCCGCAAGAGGCCCAGGGGACACACGTGGGAGCATGCACTCTAGTGACAGCAAACACGGTTCTAGTCATCACGCAAGCACAGCGCAGCCAACTCTTTCCTCAGAACTTAGTACTTCAGTGAGAAAGGGAGTTCTACTGCTGGGAGCAGACATTCAGGAAAGCCACGGGGAGGGAAGTCCAGCAAGCTTACGGTACTTGAAACAGCTCCCGTGGGCTCAGGCTCCAAGACTCTGCGGAGGTCCTCCGGTACGGGAGGGACCAGCGGAGGTGGTGGTGAGAAGGATGGTGGTGTCTGGCTAACGGGGGGAAGGGAGCCAGAAGCACTGGCTGGCTGGCTGTGGTGGGGCCGCCTCTGCAGATGAGGGGGAATGAAATCATCTAGAGTCGGAAAGGTCAGAGGTGAGGCGGCAGGGGCGGTCGCCGGGACTGCGGGGACACGGTCAAGTGGCCCCAGAGATGCTGGAGGTCTGGCAGTGCCTTCTTGCCCTCTGTCAGTATTAACCAGGTAGAGAGGGACCACTATTACCTCGGGCTGGGCTGGGCTGGAGGAAGCGGCACCCTGTAGGAAATAAGGGGGTCGTTACGTAAAGGGGTATGACAGGGAGAAAGGAATTCCATATTTAAACGGTCGAGAGTGGACATGCAGTGATGTACTCTGAGAAATATTTTATCGGTGCCCTTTCCTCAGAGTACATGAGACATGGCGCGAGCCAGCTGGCCTCCTGATACGCTATGACACAGAGGGAGCCCCATCCAACTTCACTTTCCATCCATCTATTTTTGAATCCTTTTAACACTTTATGAGAGAGAGAGAGAGAGACAACAACAGAACAGGCAGGCTGTGTTTAACCCACAAAACCACTGCAGAGCCTGAAAGCTTGGGATAAATACAATTTCTCTGGCACCTGTTATAAAACATAAACACTCTGTATCTTACCACATTACTAGAGTATGGATTCCATGCCCCAGCATACTTACACAGCTACAGAAAGGAGAGAGAGAGACAGAGGCAGACTGAGCACTGTGCTGAGATGTTCGGAGAGAAGAATTTGGGATTCAAGCCACCGCAGTATTAACGCGGAAAGGGAGGGTAGGGCAGCCCAGCAAACAAACGGGCTGCTCGCGTCAGTTTGGAAAGAGACAGTGTAGAAGACACACAAACATTCCTAATTCCTTGCCTTGGCTGGATAACTTGGCTGCAAAAGGTAAGGTTCTTTGCTCTTCCGGTTTTCGGGATCAGAGGTAACCTGGGGGCCTAGCACAGGTAGTCTCACTGCATCTGGGAACGAAGCCCGAGTCCCCAGGGAAGGACTCTCACCACGGTTAGCGGCATCTTTACAGATGTCAAAGAATAGCTTGGGAGGGTCAGGAGGAGGAGCAGGGGGTGGTTTTCCTGTGCCGGCTGTGCGGGAGACAAGGCTGGGAGCCGGTGCTTGGGTGCCTGCAGCCTCCAAGGGAGTGCCTTTGGCCGGGTCACGTGCAACACGAGAGTTTTCTGACGCCGCCGGGCAAATGTTATTGGACAAACAAGGTACATATAAGCTGCTGACCTTTTTATTCCCAACTGCCTCATGACATGGGTTAGAGCTCACATTCTTACTACCAACTATCCTGGTGGCTGCATAGTGGTGCTGGGCTTGGGATGAAGCACTGGGGAACGCGGAATCCAGAAGCAAGGGACCAGGATACGCTGCACCTTTGGGAGCCGATCCAGCTGCCAGGGAGACAGAGATGGGCTGGGGTTGTGAGGGGTTCTGCTGGCTGGGGGAGCCAGGTGAGACGTAAGGCTTAGGTGAGCTCAGGTAGAGGGAGTCCTTATAGGTACTGTGGCCGGTGGGGGGCTGCCATGCAAAGCGGCCCTCTTTAGGGAGAGGAAGGCGTGGGGGAGAGAGAACCTTTAGCGGTATTTTCAAGACATGGTATCAAAACAGGGAAAAAAAGAAAGAGGAGAAATGGAAAGGACGACCATTAGAAACAGCAGCATAACATGATCTGAAGAAAAAACAATTCTCGACATGTTTTTAACCAAATCCTCAGGTCAGACTCCTCGTGGTGCCCACATTTCTCCTCTGGGTAAAGCCAAGGGCTGAATCATACTCACCTGGACAGGCAGCCTGACTCTGCTTTGCATCCCAGGAAGGCTGAGCCCACAGGAGGCCACATGCTAAGTCAATTTTGACATCAATCCTCAGCTGACTGCGTCTTTATTAGACCGCCCGACTCAAGGAGGGTGCCAAAGGAACAGAACGCCACTCCAAAGCCCCCAATTCCCTCTCAAACCTCCTTTCCTCAAGACTTTTGTCTTTAAATCTTTGGCTTTAAAAGTTTAAGTTCACTGGAACCCCATTTGAGTGCCTTTCATTCTTTTCCCTTAGGAAAAGGAGAACTGGAAGAACCATCCCATCCTTATTTGTGTTCACAAGGGACAGATGTCTTAATGGAGTCACTGAGATTTAGCACTCAATTCCATAAGCATAACAAATTAAAGCTCACCAAGAAGAGAATGCTAAGGACTTTTGAATATACATGTGCTCTTTTCTCAGAGGAAACAATCTGATGGAACTAATTATTAGAAGGAAGACAGGCATGAGATTAAAAGCACAGTCTCCCATTTTTGATGCATGCAGAAAAAGGGACCAAGCAATGAAGCACTTAACTGGCCCACCGGATTCGACTGTGCCTGGTTTATCAAAATCCAGCCCCAGCCCCATCCCATCCCATCCAGCCCACCACCATGCTCAGCCCGAGACTCAGGACTTAAGCCCTAAGCTCTGGTTACAGGCTCAGAGCTCAAGAGCCATAGTTCACATCTCATTCCTTTTCCCCTCAGCAGGTCTTTCCTCCTCGGGTCTTAGTGGGGCAGAGGGTCAGGAAATGGGGTGACTCTCCAGACTTGACCTTCACTTCAATGTCAGTCATCTGCCAATGTGGCTCAACTGGGAATTAGACCACAAGATAAGGAGAGTTCATTTTCCTAGAGTTTCTTCACTGGCCCCTGTCTTTAAAGATATCCCAGTACCAGAAGAAAACCAGAACCTTCCTCCAAATTGCACAGGTGAGGTATACTAGAGTTCGGTAAATATCTGGTAAATGGGTTGTGACCAAAAACTGGGAGGGTACAAAAGTCTGAGTCTATTTTGGGATTGTATTTTATCTTATTTTTATATTTGCAGAGTACAGGCGGCAAGGGGAAGGAATGATAGAAAGGGTGAATAGGTCAAAAATGTAAAAAGTTTTATGAGTCTGGATTAGAATATCAACCTAGAAACAGTAAATAACCAATCCCTTAAACTCAGTTTTCAAGGTACAAATAAGCAGAATGGAGAAGCAGCTATTTGGGTATCCCAGGTTAACTCACTGTCTGTTCTTTCCACAGGGCACCCGTGACGGTGCCAGTGGAATATGGACATATGTACCAGCTGCAAAACCAAAGTGAACAGCCCCTCTCCAGTAGTCAGCAGCAGTAAAAGCTTTCAGATGAACAGTGGGTTTCAGTGACCTCAGACTGGAGGCTGGGGCATGTTTATAGACTACATGATGCTCTCTAGAAACAGAACACCTGGACTAGCATGCCCCAAAGGGACTGCCGGGAGAGCTGACAACAGCTGTATGAAGGTAAGCAAAAGACCGTTTTGATTTGGTCTCAGATTTACTTTTACTTTGAGCTCTAAGGTCCCACATGTGATTTCTTCTTGTCCAAAGACAGAAATCAGCTTCAATGAGTTTTTTAACTTAATTTGGCTGTGGCCATATATGGTGCCAAGGCTGCATTACATCAGGCCTGAACCTTCCCAGGGTTTTGACCCCGTGGAGAGGACGCTCCCCCAAGCATCAACGGCTCACTCAGAGCCAAAGGTCTTCCTGCCCTGGGGCTTCTTTTAGTCCGAAAGCAGCAGGGGGATTGGCACAGTGACTCTACATGGAAGAAACTTTTCTTTTTATTGTAAACATTGTAGGAACCACGCAGGCAGTTTGCATTCTGCCCAGTTGGTTGCTAATGAAATTCCATTTATCTTTTTAGAAGGTGGTCAGAGAAAAAATGAGGCTTACTGAAAAATCTAGTATGTTTATAGTTTATACAGTTACAGAAACTACCAACCCCACCTCCACTTGGCATCACTGTGATGATGATGATGTCAGAGAGAGGAAAGCCCTGGTTTCCTGTTACCGGAGGAGGGGAGAGAGGGCAGCAGGTCCAGGCCAGCAGGACACAGGATTCCCATCTGGGCCACGGGTCTCCTAGATCCCAACTCAGTCCCCAGGAGGAGATGCTAGGCCTGCAGGGGTCTGAGAGCTTTCTTCAGCCAAAATCAAGCCAGGGCAGTCACTAGCCCAGCCCACCCCCGCTCTGTCTCAGCCAGTGCGTACCTATGGCAGTGGCTACACAGGCAAGAAGTCATGTTTGCATTTGGAAAACAAGTCTAAGAGGTAATGCATGACCTAAAGCTTCTGGAAATTTGGATGGCCAACTTCACACTGAATATGCAGAATAAAAACTCTGTATCAGAATTTACCCAGTTCCCTTTAAGAAGCCCCAGTAAAAAGAAAAAAATTCCTGGATAGCGACAGATAAGAAAACATGCTATTTGCAGAAGATATTACAGGATGCTCGCTGTTATTACAAGGCTCACCCTTATAAACTCCTCGAGGGCAACTTTAACACAGTGATCTGAACACAACAGAGATGCTCAATAAAGCTGTGTTAAACAAATGTATTTTAAAGGAATTTTTATTTACTTCACAGGCTTTTAAAATCGTCTCTTTAAAAGAGCTGCTTAGGAAACCAAAAAGAATTACTGAGTTACCGTTTGGACTAAGTCACTGATAGTGGAAAAGAATGTGCTTCTACACTGCATTGAATTAATCAGCGCAGAGCTGACTATATCCATTCCTGGGACGGCTGAGAAGGAAGTGTGTCTGCCACAAGCAGCACATTTCTACACTGGGAAAGGCTTTCGAAATGGGAAAACTATGGCAGGTGGCTCACTGGACAAGTGACCACCCCAGTCTCTGTGTCTACGGAGAGACAGAGGAGGACTTCAGGAGGCCAGGCACGTTTGCAGCTCCTGGCTCTAACCAGTGGCCCTGGATGCACATGGCTATACTTAGCGAGGCAAGTCATGGCAGGTGGCAGAAAGGCTTAAGGGGGTAGCTCAGTGCACAAGGCAAACACCTAAGTGACAAACTCCAAGCCTGGGAAGATACGAGCCTACAGAGAGGAAGGAAAACATCATCTCTGAGTCAGTTTCATTTCAGGGACCAATGCAACTTTATGTCCTCGGGAGCAAGTGCCAGAGGATGGCTGAAGAAGGGGGTGTGAACTAGGAAGGAACTGCGGAATTTCTGGACTCCTTCTGAGTTCTGGGAGCACCTTCACAGAAGGAAGGCACAAGGAAGTGGACCACACAAGGAACACATTTCTGCAAGAGTTTTTGAGCCGCACAGCTTCCTTTAAGAGAAAGGACGGCTCCATTCCACAGATGTGGCTCCTCTGTGTAAAAACACTCTTCTCAGATCACCTGAATTAAAACAGGGTCTATTCCTTTCATCCAAATGGCAAAGTAGCAACAGGGAGGAGAAGGACGAAAGATCAGGAAAACCACCTGGGGGAAAAGACTTAGGCACAATTATCCTTATTCCAACTTGCACAGCTTTGGTGGGTTTTCTTTTGCAGGGTAGAGCTGGGTGGTTTAAGCAGCGATGAATTGCCATTTTGACTTCCATCTGCCTGTTCCTGGGCTGCTGGATTTAGAGTCTGGCCACAGCGACCTGATCATAATCTGTAAGGATACAGTTGCTGGAACTCTTACAGCCCCAACTCCAGAAAATAACTGGAATAATCACAAGATGCACTCTTCTCTTGAATATTATATTCTGAAGTGTTTTTTCTTTAAAAACAAGCTCAGACCTTTTTCTTATTTATTCAAGGCTAAATGCATTCCCTCTTTCAGAACATTTCCACATACATATCAAACCCAGAAACCATTGGGGCCTATTTCTAATACCCTGGTATAGACCAAACCCATTCCAAGCTTTAGCTCTGCGTGACCTCAACTTTCCTCCTAACTCTGGTCCTTGCAGAGCTTTTCCAGAGTTGCCAAAAGTTTGAAATCTATTCCATTATCCAGCTGGGCAAGCGAAAGTCCCAAGTCTAAGCTAAAAGACTCAAGAACAGGTACCACCCACCAGTCCCCACCCTGTCCCCGGGCACATGCCTACCTGGGGCTTGTCGGAAGGAAGGTTGGGATGCACACTTCTGTAGCCCTTGGCAGCCAGTGAAGAGGGCTGGGCATTTCCATTGGCATCGGCATTGGAAGAAAGCCTCCACTCATCTGAGAAATAGGGGAGAAAAAACCTCTCACTCACAGGGAACGCTCCTGGTTCCCCTCTAGTTCAGGGGTGCCTGGTGCAAGGCAGGGACAGTAAGAGTGCAAGAGAAACCATACCTGTTGGGGAATGCTCTGGCTCCAGACCTATGTGTGGTGAAGAAAGGATGAAAACAAGAAGAAAAAGGGGGAAAACAGAAATGGTTACATTTGCAGGAAACAAGCATGAAGTGCACAGAAGGATGAAAATCCAGCACCCTGTTGTCTGACACAAAATGCCCTCAGTCACGATGTCCTGATTACCATAGGAACCCACTCTAAACCATGATGTGCTCACAGGCGCTGACCTTTGAAAACACAAGGCTCGCATTCACAGGAATGAAGAAACAATTGTTCCTTGACATTCTTATTTTACAGACAAAAAGGCAACAGAACTCTCCGCTGTCCAGTCCCTACTCCCTAGCTCTCATTCCCCTTCCTTGAGCCTGCTGTGGGCTCAGAATGACCGCTCCTCATTAGCAGGCTGGGCTAACTAACAGGCCCGGGAGAGAGAGACGTGGATAAACACTTCTTCCAGGGGTGGTGCTGGAAGACAATATGATTTAAGCCCAGAGGTATCTGCTGTGTTAAGGATTTTTCTTCCTGCCTGCCTTTCTCTTTCCATTAAACAAGCCACATAAACATTTCACAATCGAATCCCCCTCCCTGAGTGTTCATCACACCACAAGGCACCCCTTGTTCTCCCTTTAGACTTGCCAGCCATGGCCCGATGCACTTCAGAGACCCGAAGCCTCTCCTAATTTGACCCACGTAGCACAAGGCAGCAGAGCAGTGCGTACGAGCTCGGCTGGGAAGGCAGCTGGGCCTCAATTCAAATCCTGGCTCCACCACCTATGGGTTCTATGACCCTGGGCGAGTTGTCAAATTCAGTTTGCTCATCTGAAAAATGGGGATAATGACACTCCTGCTTCATAAGTGTTGTTATAAGAACCGTCTCTACTCTCTTTCCTCTATCCAGCCCGGGGGTCCGCAAACTTTTCTGTAAAGGACCAGAGAGCAAATATTTTCAGTTTTGTGGGGCATGTGGTCTCAGCCGCAGCTATTCAACTCAGCCACTGTAGCAGAAAAGCAGCCACAGACCATATGTAAATGAATGAGCGTGGCTGTGCTCCAATAAACCTTTATTTATGGACACTAAAATTTGAATTTCATATAATTTTCATGTGGCATACAATATCATTCTTCTTTTGATTTTCTTTCAACCATTTAAAAACGTGAAAACCATTCTTAGCTCAAGGGCTGTTCAAAAACAGGCATGGGCCAGATTTCGCTCAGAGCCACAGTTTGCCAACCCCTGATCTGGCCAGTCCTTTAGCTTCCTTCTTCTCCTCGGCTGCCTCACTTATCTCACTGTGCAGAGACAAAGAGGGGACGAATACTGCAGCACTCTCAGTCCAAGCCTCCGTTCTCCGCGTGGGTCCCTCAGGCACTAGAGATGGGCTTTCCGGATGTCAAGTGGAGATTTAAGAACATTTACTAAACACTTCTATAAATGCCAGGCACTGTTAGTCACTGTCGCACCTATTTCGTATTTAATCAAGTGTACACCACAACTCTCTTAGGTAGATGATCACTCTACTTCATGGATGAGAAAACAGAGAGGCTATATGACTTGCCCAAAGTCGCACAGCCAGGAAGTGACAAAACAGTCAGCCCAGGTCTCCAGAATTCAAGTGCCGTGCCCTGCCAGCCAGCCACAGCCGCCAACCACACCAACAGCCACGAAGTGGGAGCTACGCTCCAGGAAGGCAGTGGGAGCCAAAGGAGTCAGAGCAAAAGGCAGGCAGGGGTAACGGCTCTAAGTGGTTTGTGTCCATGTACGGCAGCGGCACAGCTGCACAGCTGCACCAGAATCGCTGGGCAGGCTTGTTGAAACATCACCAGGACCAGCGCCTGGTGTTTCCAACTCAGCAGGCGAGACGTGCAGCCTAAGAATCTGCATCTCTGCAGCTGAGGCTGCTGGTCCACGGCCCACACTCTGAGAACCAGTGATGGAAGGTATAGTCGAAAGCATCCTCACTCTGGAAAACTAATTGTATCCATTGTTTCTCATTTTCTCCCCTCTAAAATGGTTTTTTAGACATATATTCTTTCAGCAGGTTGCCTGTGACATTTCTGCCACTCCCTTACGGACGATTGACAGCTACCTGTCTTCTCCCCCACACACGAACACACACAGTCAGCCCTCCATATCCTTGGGTTCCACATCTGCATTCAGCCAACTACGGATCAAAAATATTAGGGAAAAAAATATGAACAATACCACAATTAAAAATACAATTTAAAAAAATATATAGTATAATATTTACATAGCATTTACATTATGTTAGGTATTGTAAGTAATCTAGGAATGGTTTAAAGTATACAGGAGCATGTGTGTAGGTTATATGCATTTTATATAAGGGACTTGAGCATCTGTGGATTTTGGTATCTGTGGGGGTCCTGGAACCAATCCCTGGCAGATACCAAGGGATGACAGCAGTTGGGAAATTTACAGGACCTGTGTTTTGCTCATATTATTGCAATGTACTGGCTTGTGTGACCAGGGGCAAGTTCATTAACCACAATAAATTTCACTTTCTCACCTATAAAATATAATCCTTACCCCATATACTCCTCACAGGGTTGCTAAGGAATCAGAGATCAGGTACATACAAGTATGTCTAAAAGTGGCCATATTTAATACCCACTGTGGCATCCATCCAGATCCCTGGCCCAGAGATACCCTTGCACCTGGCAAGCTCTCAAACATCAGGTGACACATGGTGACAATGGTCGTCCTCCTCCTCCCTCATGTCTATCACTTTTACTGTCCCATCTTCTTCTTCTTCTTCTTTTTTTTTTTTTGGAACAGAGTCTCACTCTGTTGCCTGGACCAAAGTACAGTGGCAACCTCAAACTCCTGAGCTCAAGCGATCCTCCTGCCTCTGCCTTCCAAGTAGCTGGAACTACAGGCATGCGCCACTATGCCCAGATAATTTTTCTAATTTTTGTAGAGACAGAGTCTCGCTCTTGCTCAGGATGGTCTCGAACTCCTGGCCTCAGGCATTCCTCCTGCCTCAGCCTCCCAGAGTACTAGGATTACAGGCATGAGCCACACCATGCCTGGCCTCCATATTCTTTAAGTTGCTATTTCTAGTCTGCCTTTGTCAAGTCCTTCCATCCAATTTACTAGATTTATACAAACACTAAATATCAACTGGTTCTGAGTGCAGGGCTATTTAATAAAGGATGTAAACTTCGTACATGGATTTGGGGACATATTCTTTTGCCCACTTTTTGGTTCTCAGTTGGGTTGGTTCTATTCAGGTGGCACTGGCAAAGAGATGTCATGGAAGGTTGGGATGTGACTGTCCTTCAAACCTCTAGATTTCATAAAGAGACTGTTATCTTGGCCTCAGATTGCCTAGCTTGAGCCCTGATTCTCTATCTTGTTAACTGTACATCCTGCAAATGACCTACCCTCATCTGTGAAATGGAGATAATATCTACCTCTTTTGAGTCATGAGGACTAAATGAAAATATCTAGCATAAAGCATGTGCTTTGCGAAATCAGAATCCAAAGCATAAGGAAAAAAATTCCCATAGACGTATATTAGAGTTGCTGATGCTTGCCATTTGATAAATAGCTTCGAGAACATAATATCCTTGGGGACAGATCCACTTTTTCTTCTCTTTCCAAGTCTTTAAAACTATTCCCCTTACCCTGCCCCTGAAAGGCAGTTCCCAGGAGCTGTTTAAGTCTTCCTCTCTTCCTTATTCAAGGAGAAATGTACTTCTGACATTTCACCATCCCTTATCTGTTACCTCCTCTCCTGAACCTGGAAGGCTGTAGCAGCCCAGAGCCATTTGGACCTGAGTGTAGCAGGATGAAATCTTATGTACGTAATCATCCATTATTAACTCCGGGTTGAAGAGACTGTCAAAATGCTTCTTTTAATAAATGTTACCTTAGAGCTCCTGAGGCCAGGGGAGGGCCTTGGAAAGTTGGATCCTAGAGAAATTTTGCAGCCCTGAAGACACCAAACCTTTCCGCAAGAAGTATAACTTACTTTATCTTTTCCTCCCTCTGTTCTTTATATGCAATCTTTTCTAGCCTGTGGCAGTAGCCTCCTGATATTTTCTTTTGTCTCATTCTGTGCTAATTGCATTTTGGCCTGTTGTTAAGTTTTTGGGTTTTCTCCCCCTTTATTAGAGACAGGGTCTCGCTATGTTGCCCAGGCTGAAGTGCAGTGGCTATTCACAGGTGCAATCATAGTGCAATCTCGAACTCCTGGGCTCAAGTGATCCTTCTGCCTCAGCCTCCTCAGTAGCTGGGACTACAGGTGCGCACCACCAAGCCTGGCTAAAGTTTTTTTGCCGATCAGTTCTTCTTGGGATCTTAGGCTAACTTTGAGCTAGTCTTGGTGTGTTCTAGTATTCAAGAGGTCGATGACAGGGGTTAAAAGTGGACCTACCAATCTTATTTGTGTTTATTTTGTATTTATGCTATATAGTAGAGAATTTTACTTTTCCCTAAAAGAGGTCTGGCCTTTGCCCTCAGCATCTGGAAAGTAATCTCTAAGCCCTTGGGCTGTCATGCTTGATAGGAATGTCTTCATTTATCTGTGGGCTTTGAGCCATCAGGAGCTGACCTCCTGGGGGACTGGAAACTGAAATCTTCCACATGGGCAGTGGATCATGCCTGCAGAATGGAGCCCCAATAAACAGTCTGGACACAAAGGCTCAGGTCAAGTTCCTGGTTGGCAATACTCCGAGCACACTGTCCCACATCGACACTGGGAAATAACAGGCCCTGACTCCACGGGAGAGGGCAAGAGAAGCTCCGCATTTGGTACTGCCCCAGACTCCACCCTATGCGCACCCTCCTCTCGGCTGAATTTAATCTCTATCCTTTCCCTGTAATAAACCATAACCATGTGTGTGGCAGCTTTCAGTGAGTTGTGTGAGTCCTTCCAGCATATTATCAAACCTGAGAGTGGTTTGACAAATCCCCTGAACTTGCAGATGGTGTCAGAAGGGAGGCTGCTCTCGCGGGGGCCTCTGCCTCCAACTTCTCAGTTGGCCCCAACTCTCACACACGCTCATGGGTAGGAGATACCTTTAACTGCTTCAATGTCAATTTTCTTACAGTATCTTTTGGCTACTGTCATTTCTGGGAAGAAAATCTGAGAGTCAAACCAGAGGAAATGATTTGCCTGTAGGTCCAACAATCTTTACATCCAAAGCTAACTTTGCAGTCAGGAATCAGGCAGTAAGGACTGGAGCCAACTGACACAGAATTACCAAAATGTCAGGGCTGAACTGAACCTTCGTTGTCTGAGTCTGAACACCGGAAGTGATGTATCAAGCCACACAGTCTTCAGGCTATACCAGACAGGAAATTGGGTATCACACCTACCACCAGCTCAGGCTCCCTGTCTCCTCTTGAGCAAAAGACCCCTGACCTAGGACATGGGTAGATTCACTCTGAACCAAATGGCCAACACCCAGACCTGGCTGGCAATGAGATCAGGAAGCAGTACTATGATTACTACCGTTCTTTTTGGATGGTTTGATCTGAACACCAAGGGCCACATTCGGAGATGAGGAGGCTGATCAGGAAAGCTGCAGTCAGGGATCTTGAGTCGAGCTGTCACTTGAATGCAGGATTTTGGAGAGTGGGCTTTAACTGGGAAACTCCAAGGGTTCCAACTGTCACTGCACCCAGAGAACTTCTCCATCCTCCCAAGGTTCACCTGGATGCGGATGGCTCCTAAATTCACACTTGGACTCCAAATTTCCAAATGCCCATTAGAAACTTTCTCCTAGAGGCCCTACCCTTGCCAAGAAACTCAACATGTCAAAATGGAATTCAGCATTCCTTTCAACCTCCTTCATAAATCCCCCCATCTCCGTGAGTGTCGCAAGTATTCTCCTAGCCAACCAGGAAAGACACCTCCTGGTCAGCATGGAGCCCTGCCTCTCCATGGTCCTTTACTACACTGCATCGAGCCCTGTCATTTCATCCGTCCTCCTAAGGACACTTTCACCCTCGGCCCCTGTTCTGTATTCCCGCTAGGCGCAGGCCCTTCTGGCTTCAAACTGAAATTATTTCGTATCTTTAACGGGCCTCCTGACCTGCAGTAACTAGAATAGTTACCACTAAAGAGCACTTGCTTTGGGCCTGTGCTAAACGCTTGCTATGAAAGAGCTCATTTAATCTCAACTCTATCACAATCATCCCCATTTTAAGGATGAGGCAACTGAAGCCCCCTAAGGTTGAGTAACTTGCTCACATCACAAAGATAGCAAGTGGCAGAGCTCAGCCTCAACGGAGGACTGTGCAACTCTGTAACTATGCCCTCTCTCCCAGGACAGAGGAGTTGGAGCAAGGACTGGAAATGGGGAATACCTCTGAAATGCGGGTGTCAGGGGGTCATATAAGGACTGGAGCTTCCAGTTCAGGCAAATAATCAGCAACTTGGCAACCTGCAGGGATTTAAGAAAGTGGAAAAGCCAGGGACCTAGGCAGAGAGGGGGTAGACAGAGCTGCTGGGGGACAGACGCTGGCCCTTGTGGTAAGGCATCAGCTATCTGAAAAGGCACAGGGAGTAAGAAGCACATCCAGGGCTTGGCAAGAGCCACTTGCTGCCTCCCAGTGAGGCTCCCAGTCCAGGCTGGGTATGGCTGTCTGCGAATGCTGCTGAAGACCGTTTTCATGAGGCCGGTCAAGGACCAGGGGCTCCTAGGCCCCAGGACAGGACTGGAGACCTGTGTGGGCCAGCAAGTTGTCACCCAGAGGTCACAAAGAGGCAGTAGGCAGGGATGGGAGGAAGGCTGGGAGCCACATGGGCACCACCAGAGGCAGGAGCCAGCAGGATGCTGGCCAACATGCAGTATGGTCAGAGGACAAGATCACCATTCCTGACTGTCCCATGGCCACGCTCTCCAGTGCTAACTCACTCCAGCCTGCTTTGTACATTCAGTAAGTGTGTGTGGGGTTTTTGTTTCCTCTACTCGAACCCAGCTTATTCCTTCTCACCCAAACTGTCCCAGCGTACCATCTTAAATTTATCCCCAGGCAAAGGGATTCTATTTGTGTCAGGTTAATTTCCAAACTTCCTAAGGTCATGGGGCATTCTGGAACAAGAAAGGCTTAGAAAGCATCTTGCCTAAGTCCCTCATACTTTGTACGGGCTTCAAAGTCACTGTGACTGACCACAATCAGAGAGCAAGGTAGCATCTATGAACCCACGCCTGACTCTTCTGTTGCAGCAAACGGCCTTTGGCCCTCACCAAATGCACCCAGAATTCTTCTCTTTTCTTCCTTTCCCCCATTTCTCATCAGAGTTCTCAATGACTTAGTGCCTGGCACACAGATGATGCTGAATGAATGTATGCCCATTGGATTCAAGGATCTCAACTTACCAGGAGGAAAATATTAAGCTTAATTCACTGTGAGGTATGAATGACTGATAACTTTCCCTTAATTCTTCCAAGTACAGTATTTCCATTTTAAAACAGTCCAGTAATGATTTGGTGAAATCCCTTTTCACCAAAATTCTTTGGTAGAAATAGGTAAGGCACAGAATTATTCTGAGACAAGAGAGCACGTCCTAAAGGGCCTCGAATCCACAGGGGGTGCTGGTAGCATGAGCCTGTACTTGGTGAGGAGCAGCATTTGTGCTCTATTTCAGTACCACACTGTGGCCACTAGAGGGGGGCCCAAGGCCCCCTCTCCTCCCAACTGGAAGACGGGCCGGGCTGGTTCATGAGGTCATTTTACTGAGCTGCGGCGCTGAAGGTAAGGCCTTTCTCTTCGGACTATCCCTTAGGTTTCTCTCTTCCCCAAGTGTCCCGCTGCTTGGAGCTGGGTCTTCCCAGTTAGGCTGAGAGAGGCGGGATTAGGCTAGCCTCAGAAAGAAATAACTTTACTTCTCTCCTTGCCCCTCTGGAGAAGAGAGAAGCAACTGCAGCAGGGCAGGAGCCCGGGGGGCTCTCAGGACCAGCAAGGTACTCTGTTCACGTTAGCGCTGTAGGCTGCTCAGGCCTTCCCTTGGCCTAAGCATAAAGAAGCCCTCCCCAGGGACCAACATTACCAGAAAGGGGCCTGTGCTCAAACCTTAGCCTGGCCTCACTCCCAGGCATCTCCCTGGACAGCTGTTACAGGTGGCTGGGACAGGAAGAAAGTCAGTCTGCATGACCCTGGGCACGGACGGTCTCCACCCTATACAATCCCATCTTAACACGTCGGAAGGGTCTGCATGCCCTACACGTCCTTTCTCTCTCGTCCCAAGGGAGTGGTCGTCCCCGCCGTTCAATTTCTCCCTTCAATTCCTTCAGGAAAGAAAGAAAACTCCCATCCCCTATAGCAGCAGCTCTCAGACGTGGTCCTTGGACCAGTACCAACAGCATGACCTGAGAACTTGTCGGGAAGGTAAAACAGACCCACAAGCGGGAACCATACATTCTAAAGCCCTGGGCTGGGGCCCAGTGACCTTTTAACTCCAGGTGATTCCGATGTGGCTGAAGTATGAGAACCAACTTTCCTACAGAATGGAGAGGGGCTGTCCCACCCTAAACTCACTGTGCCAGTGCAGCCTCCTAGTCAGCATTTCCCAGCTCCCAGAATACTTGGGCTATGGAAAGCCCTCTCCAGAGAGGCCCAAAGAAACCTAATCTAGTATCAGCAGCTAACATCTAAAAGTTTATTTCATGCCACCAAGCACGGTACAAAACACTTCACATACTTCTTCCTCATAATAATCCTGTGAGGCAGGTCCAATTATCAACCCCATTCTACAGATGAGATCATCAAGGTTGAGAGAGTGAATAACTCATCCAAGGTTGCACAGACAACAGGTGGTGGAGGCAGGATGTGAACACAGATCTATCAGGTTCCAAAGCCCCAGTTCTAAACCTCAACATTCAGGTTCCCCAAGTTATGGATCAGGGAGTGGAGGTAGCTTGACGGGGCTTCTTTGATCTGTCTTTGCTCCTCTTTTGCACTGGCCTTAGAACTCCACATCCTGCTCCCTCAGCTGGCTGGTCCCCACCCAGGCCTGAGCCCTGCCCACTCTGCTTTCCTGGAAGCAAGGTCATTCGGCCACCTGCACTCCTCAGTCTCCCCTGGCTGCTTCTTCAGCCAGTCCTGCCTCGACAGGTCACAGCCAAACTCTTGGAATAGGGAATGAGATCTGACAAGCCCGACCTCTAGCCCATCTCACCACATACCACCCCCGGCCAGGCCCCTGAGCCGGTTCTGTCTGCACAAATGCAATCTGCAGAGCACTGGCTCTTGTAACAGGGCTATCTGTTCAGTCAGAGCTAAAATGAAGTGGTGGTCACTGCTGTGCCTTCACCTGAAGCACATGACTACCTGTCAGTTCAGGGCTTTGACCACTACCACTCACAGAAGGGACATGGAGATGCCTGTCCAAGAGACCCCTAAGAGAATCAGGAGGCAGCTAATGCATTCACACACACCCTCCGCAGCAAAAGCATGAGGGCCCCCCACTTCCCACGTGGCTTTGAACATCTCCCCCAGTCTAAGGGGAAGCGCACCTGGTTTGCTCTCGTGTTGCGGGGTTTCCTGCGGGCTCACAGGGGTACTGCTCGGGATCTCCTTGTAGGAAGATGAGGCCCGGAGAGTCACCGCTCCCTTCCCAGTGCAGATTTTTGTAGGATCCATGTCTGAAAAGAAAAGACCCAAAGGAGAAAACTGAACCCAAGACTCCTGAAGGATTAAAGCGACAGTCAGTTAGCAAATTGGCAGAGCTGGGGAATGAGATGAACCTGGTTACAGCCACGCAAAGTCTTCAGGTGCTGGTGGTCAATGAACATTAATCTGTGGGTAGGGGGGAGGGACGAATCACATTTTCAGGGGTTTACGCTGCATCATGAAGGTAGGGGGAAATGGGGGCAACGGTGAGTTCTGAGTAAATGTATGAGTTAGAGTATCAGCCGAAAACATTTCAGAATGAAAGCAGGTTCACTCCTTTTATTAAATGAAGTTTAGGATGGTGAGCAGACTTCTGGCCAATTAGTAAGCCACAGTTCAAGGAAGAGTTTATGGAAGATTTCTCAAGCTTCCAGATCATCCTTCTTATAAAAGAGTCAGGTGGTAAATAGGGAGTTAATGGGTGTTCCATGGAGAACCATTGCTCCTTGCAGTTTTCCAATGGGAAAGGGAAAAGTAAAACTCCTTGGATCAGCAAGTCAGGACCCCCGAAATGATGAGACAGAAGGATATACCACCTGGCGAGGAAGCTCAGCGTGACAGCCTCACGTTCCAAACGTAACAAAGAACACACAGCAACAAAAACAACTAGAATGGCTTCGCCCTTCAACGGACAGTGTCCACTGAGCCTCCACTGTCTTCACAGGGTCCTGACGCCTCCTACGGTTTCATGAGGGCCCAATAACAGACCCAGGTCACCTCTGAGAGTTCCCTTGAGAAGAATTTCAAAATTCTTCACATCGGGCTTCACTCGATGCCCATCCTCCAGGAAAATCAGTAACGGGAGGCAGGAAACTGGTGCAGACCACACAATTCTACGAGGCGCACGTGTCGAGTGTTTCTTTCTTTGTGCACAGCTGAGCTAAGCTGAACTCCATGCTTTTTGTTTTTCGGTTTCTTTTTTTTTTTTTCTTTTTGTCAAATTGCTCACAGCCTGCATCCCTGACCTAAAATTGTCATGATTAGGATTACGGGCTAAAGTCCGGGGTATGTGTTCAGGCAGGATGTGGGCTCAGATGTCCAACTCATCCCCCTCCCTGTGCGAGGGCACAGAGAGGCAAAGCCTGCTCAGTCCTTGCTTCCCACTGCAGCCCCCTGTCCAGCAACTCAGGCAGAACGATCACCAGTGTCCGAGAACAGATCTGCCCGTCAGCACCTCTCCACTGAAAGTGAAGCACAAAACCCACAATGTCTGGCAGGGCTGGCAGTAGCCTTGGAGAGTGTCTGACCTGTCCAACTCTATCAAAAGGCTAAGTGACTGATGTCACAAAACTATTGGGAAAACTGGTTTATGGTCATTCAAAAGGACGAGGGGGCAAACTGACACATCCAGCCCATCCATAGGTTCCTGGACACACAGCCGGATTTGCCCAACTTCTGGAAGTGACACTGGGTAAAGTACCGCCCAGGCCTCACGTGTCCCACTTTGTACAGAAGGACGCTGTGAGCCAGAGCTGACATCCGAACTGTAGAGAGGCAGGAAGTGACTGCACGTAAAGTCGGGGAGGGGCGGGGATGCTCTGGAATTGGCCCAGGGAACATCACAGAGGAGAGTCTAAGTTTGGCTTCTAAGGCAGCTGCCTCATTCACAGGGAATATAAGGCAGAGGTGCCCTGTGGGGCCAGGTTAATTCTCAGGGAAACTGGAGTTTTAACTAAAGTATGGGAGTTGGAAACCTCCAGGGAGAGCCTGAGAAGTCCACGCAGCTCGGACCCATCCAGAGTGAACGTTTTGGCCTCTGCACTGACGCGTCTCCTAAAGGAGGGAGCGGCAAAGCCTCTGTCCTCGGTTCTTCCCCACACTCGCTGACTCCCAGACATACACACACACACACAGAGAGAAAGAAAGGAAACCATGTGAGAAAGTGAGAGGGAATGCCTCCTAAACATGCAAGGATTAAGCCTCAAAGTATGTGTTAGAAGCAAAGAAAGGAAAACCATGCGTGATCTGCTAATCATTTTAAAAGAAACCAACCCAAGGAGAGATACCTGCAGGTAGGACTAGGCCTGAAGCGTTTTTCACTGTCTTCACAGGAATTATTTTAACAGCAGAAATAGAGCGTGCACGTAAAGGGTCGGCAGTTGCTGAAAACACAAAAGGGTAAATGGTGCATCCAGAAAGAACATTTGGGAAACACTCAGGCAGTTGAGGAACTGGGCAGAGACAATAGGAGGAAGTCGCCCACACAAAAAGAACAATACAAAGAGCAGTAGATGCAGTAATTAAAAATAACCTGCTTTCTCTCTTTAGAGTTCTAGGCCAAGACAGCAGACCTCTCCCTCCAACTATCACCCCGATACAGTTGGTCAGTGTTCATTGGTGCCTCCTGCCACACCAGGAGCTTGCCAAGGCTCTGGACAAAGAGATTTGCAGAGACACAGATGGCCTGGCAAACAGAGGAGGGGGAGAGCAGTCAGGGTCCAAGTCCCTTGGGAGAACGCTGCAAGGAGGACTCCGAGGAGGGAGGCTACAGCCGGGAGGCTCCAGACGAGTGCAGGAAGGAAAGGAACAAGTTCGTGACTCACCTGGTCCCTTCAGCCATCACAGCTGCTTCCCCTAAATCATAACTTCTGGGGTCCTGTGCCCACTCTAACAATCACGGGCCTCTGGCCCCAAGCAAATCAGAACCCCCATCTGTTAGACAGCAGATGGTCTTGCTTAAACCCACCCTTTCCTGGGCAAGAAGTGCCAAGTGTCCAAGTGCATGCATAAGACTCTGGGCAGCACCCAAGCACGCAGTCCAGGATCCTGACACCCAGCTGAGCCAAGGCAGAGCACGGCCACGTCCCGAGTGCTCATGTTTCTCTATCTGCAGGACCCCTGGGCTCCCTGCCTGCCCGGATTCTGCGATCTCAACAGTGGCCACATCCCCAAACCCTGCTTCTCACAGCCAGCCTGTCATGAGGCCCCCTCGTCCTCTCTCTTAACGGCAGCACAGAGAGATGGGAGGGTGCCAAAGTCACTCCAATGAGCGACGTCCAGAGGTCTCGTGGCCCC
>RJWJ010025239.1:0-24083 GCA_004363605.1 Indri indri
ATAGTGGAAGAGCTACACCTTATCCAAGCTTTCTTGCCTGCCTGACCTCTTCTTTGAAGAACAGTCCCTCCTTTCTCATGGTTTCCATTTCCTTTACTAGTGTGCTAGGGGTAATCTGACAGGTTTTGAAGAGGAATTTTTATTCATTCATCCACGTCTCTATGAAGCAGACATTGTGCTAGGTGCTGGAGTTATTATTAACATAGTGATAAGCCAAGAGCAGATTCAGTCCCCACCCCCACTAGTATAACAGCCTGGCTTTGTGGTTTGAGAGCTGCATGGAAATCAGTGAAGACCACTCACATGAGAACAAGAAAAGACTATCATTCACAGCTTGCTACAACAAGGAGACAACCACCGTCACTTAGATTTGGTAGAAACTCACAGCCAGGCAGAAGAGTAAGAAATTATAGTGGAGAAAAAGGACAGATTCAGGTGTTCCCTGATTGGAGACTGCTGACATGGAGAAGCAGCAAGTGATCTAACCAGAAGTGGGGCATCCTATGTGGTTAGTTAGGGATGCATGTTTTGTCTGCTGCAGTTGGTCCTAAGTTGGGAGCTGGGACACAAATTAGGGAAGCTGTCAGTTATTGATCAAGTGGTGGCTGTTTGGGGCTGATGGTTACAGGGGTAATTGTTTGACTTCCTGGGCTGTTTGATGCAGATAGTAGTTTGACTTCTTGTGCTGGTTACTGTGGATAGGTTGGCTTCCTGGGCTGGATTGCTACAGGTTGTAGGTCAGAGTTCTTTTTTTACATGTAATCTGGTCATTGTCTGTTTGTATCTTTAGTCTCTCAGATGTATTTGACAGGTTTTTCTGCTCTTCATCTGAAAGTGGGCTGTTTTGAATAAGTTCATTTCTAAGTTGACTATAGGGACTTCCAAGCACATTTTTCACAAAGAACACATGAAAAATATTTGTCCTTTATTGATCATTCAATGTATTCCAGAGTAAGCCTCTCAATCTTCACAATGACCCTGTGAGGTAGGTGCTGCTAGTGTCCCCACTCTGCAGATGAAAACACTGAGACACACGTTGCCCCAAGTCCTCTGGGTCGGAAGTGGAGGAACAGGATTTTTCACTAGGTCAGTCTGACTGTAAACGTTTTAATTTTAACCCATGTACTATCGTTTCTGTACTGCTGTCTCCCTAGATGGCCCTCAGTAAGTAATAGTTTCTTCCTTATAAAGTCAAAGTATGACAGTAGCCACCCACACAACTGCAGGAGTGAAGAACAGGGCCAGAATCAGTGGGCACTTTGAGGACAGAATAAATGGACAGCTCCCTCAGGGGTGCAGACATCAAGTACAAACACAGAAAGGCTTTGGTGGAGGGCACAGCTGTTCTGGGGAACAGATCGTATTTGAGGACAACTGTTTATAGTTAAGGATAGCTTATGTTCTTTTGATCCCTGACATTTCTGTGGTCCAAAGAAGAGTTTTAGGTGCTACATAGATGGCAGCAACATGGCATAAACATTCCATCACTAATTTTTTGTGTCATTGTCCCCTGAAAGTACAATGGCCTAGTTATGTTCTGTGCACTGCCACTTACCACTAATTTTATGCTTTTCTCATTTATGGTTATTTCTTTGCTTCTAGGCAGGGGAATGGGACTTCTGAGCATAAGTCTTTGCACACAGTGTGTGTTCAGTACATTTGCCTTGTGTACCAAGAAAGGAAATGAAAAACATTATGATTTTTCTTGCCTGAAAGACAACTCCCTGGAGTCCTGGAAAACTAAATTATAATTTAAGTTGACAGTTTGCCCATAAAGGGTATTTTTCGTACATTTGTAGTGAGAGAAATACAATAATAAAAAAACCACTAAATTTATATGATATTATCTCTAAATGATTTGCTCTTTTTTTCTTATAATAAAAATTGTAACATTGTTAACACAATATAAATGCATTGGTGATTTCACAGTGATCTTAAAAATGTCCGAAAATGTTTCTCAAGAATTTCCTCTTCTATTTGTCTTAAAGCAGTGCTAATAATGACATATAACTATTATTGGGATGATGACAGTAGAGTTTTGATGTCCTTGTTAAATCATAATCTGAACATACCATTTATAAGAAATGACAGGCAACCTTATTACTCCAGTGTAACTAGGCAAGGCACTTGGGAAGCTTCATTAGCTCTTATAAGGCACTGATGTCCTATTTAGTAAATTACTGCTCCTATGTGCTAAATAGCATGATCCTTAAAGTTCCCACTGGAACCAAATTCTTGGCTCAGGTCTGGAAATACCACTAATTGGTTGGAAAATCCTGACATGGAGTGATTGGATTGGCCAGATTGCTGATATTCCTGTGAATGAGATGTTCTACCGCTCTTAACCTACACCTGTGTAGTGGTCTAGGCTGGAAGTGAAACCACTCCATAGTGAGAGGGTAGAAGGGGTGTTTTTCTCAATGTACACATTGGCCATCATGAACCATCTTAGTGGATGATGGAATCTCACTCATTTATCTGTTCTCTCTTTCTCACTCATTTCTTCTAAGACAACAAATTAACTTTTGCATGACAATTTCCCAAGGTTCAACTTACAGAAAGTGTTTATTTGGCATCCAAGGCATCACTTTTGAGCCTGGCTAAGGTGAACATCACCAAAGCAAGTGCCCGAGCTTATTCTTCATGCTGAATCCTATGCAGACTCTTCTGTTCCAGGACGTCTCAGCCAGCTATGGCTGATCCGTTCCCATGTCTATCCAGGCCCAGCTTTCTGGTTCTGTTTCAAAATTGATCTTCCATTACTGGCTCTATATCTAGATTTTTATTTCTCTGACAGTCTTGGCTATCCACATTGTGCTGGAAAATATAATAGGAAACCCATCTTTCACTCTCCAACCATAGAAACCAGTCTGAATACTAGACATTTAATAGCTATGTCAACAGGAGCTGCCCCAGAAGTATGAGGGAGGAAAAGAGAGCCCGTGGGTCAGACTGAAGTATAAAGGTCAAGGATAATATGGAATTCCTATGGAAAGCTCAGTGTGGAAAGTCGAGATATAATAATAAGAGCGTGATGCTTTTTTCCTATAATACTACATTGCAGTTGTGAAGTTTTAAAACCTGTGGCCAGCATTTTCATCAGTGTGAGAAATCGGATATAATTATTTCCAGACTAGTCTGAAGTTCCTCTGGTTTTAGAAAGGATAGTTACTTCTGCAATAAACTTTTTGAAATTTATTTTCACATACCCAAGTCATGGAATTGACCCATGGAATGCCACCTTACCCTGATATTTCTATCCAAGAGAAGCTTTGTATCGATAGGATTGTTTCTGATTGTTGACTCAGCACTTTGGTAATCTAACACCAGATTAATACACAATTAGCTCAATTAGACTCCATTCCATTGCTTAGACCTACTTCCCATCAAAGAATAACAAAGTAGAGACGGGAACTCTGCACTACATTGCACAATGCAGCCCCTTCTTTTTCCTCCTCGACCCATGCTCTACTTCCCAAGAATTTAATTTTCACCTTAATAGAGGGAGTTAGCATTCGAAAGAATTTCTTGAAAATGGGTAATACTCAAAGATAAAACTGGTTCTCTAAACCACAAGAGAACTGTCCATTTAAAGGGTCAGGATCTTGAAAGGATTAAATGGGATGATGAATATGAAAGTGCTTTATAAAGTGTGGGTTGTATATGAAAAAAAGAATGAATGCACATGTGGGATTTGGGCATTGTTGTTATGGAAATCCTGCTGGGGCTCCGTGGTCCTGCTCAAATCTTCTCTCTAGGAAGAAGCTTACAGTGAGTTCCAGCACTCCTCTCTCTCTTCTGTTGTCCTAAAAACCATGATTTGACATTTCATGTGCATAAATTGTCACCTGGCATGGCTAGTTTCTCTCCACCTCTTGAGGGCAGATAGCATGTATCAGCAGAAAATAGGCACCTGATGTATTTACTGATCAAGGGATTATGAAAAGACAAATTTATCGTGTCAAAGAATTCCTAGACAGCTGCATCTGATGCACCCACACTCTCCCAGCCCATCTCACTTCTGCTTTTAGACTTGCAGACACCTACATCTCAGGGTAATTGTGAGCTTCACATTATATAATGCATGTGTAAGTTCATGGTAAACTAAACTGCAAACTGATGGCAAATGATTAATGCTGTAGGGCTACAATCAAAAGTTCAAAATGGAATATGGGTATAAGTCAAATTTAGATGATCCATCAAACATCAGTGTGGCAGAGTAGTATTTCTTTTCTCTAGATTAGAGGCACCAAGGTAGAATATGACACACCCTAAAATTCAGAAAATCTTTGCACAAAGTCTGTATGGCCATTGGCTTTTGTTTAGTCTGAGCTTCATTTTTTTTCTCCTATGAAATCAGACAGTTGGCTAGGTTGATTTCTAAATTTTTTTCTGTTTCTACAAGTAAATAAAATGTAAGATTTAGCTTTCAGGCATTTCATTTGCATAAAGGGTGGCAGGGTAAACAGGAAGAATAGTTTATGGGAAATCTACCAAATTTTTTAGTTAATTTATCAAACATAAAATGTGGCCTTTGGTTCCAAAACTCTTCTGATATTGGATTCTCTCTATTAACATAGATTATTTCGAAACTATTTTTACTGGATCCCTTAGGGGGTATGTAACACTAGGGAAGATATTTGGCAATAGAACAAGAATTGAAACTATATCACAAGGAATCTCATTTTAATCCAAGGAGATATTTCATAGGTAAATTAGACAAACACTACTTGGTATAAAGGCTTAAGGGAAAAATAACACTTTAGACTGGGATGCCCAGAGAAGGCTTTACAAAAGATTTTGAGTTAGGTTGTAGCAAGGGATGTAAAAGGGACATCGGGCAAGAGGATGCCAAGAGTAATAATGCAAAGGTGGGAACATAGAAGGGGTGATTTTTCTGACAGTGAGAGAAGCTGCCTGACTGCAGCAGAAGGTCAGATATGGTGGTGGTGGGAGATAAGGCATAAACATAGGTTAGCCCTAACTGGGGATGACATTGAATGACACCGAATAAACATCAAAGGGCTATATCCTTTAGGCGGTAGAAAGCACGTTCGAAACTTTTAAGCAAGACAGTAATGGATTGGAGTGTTATATTAAAAATAATTTTTTTGTCATTCATCAGAATGAGTTTAAAGAGGGAGGGTGACAACAAGCAGAAAAATTAACATATTGAAAGCAAAGAAGAAAAGCAGAACCTTGGGAAGGAAGATTTGTCCTGGTAGGAGCAAGAAGTAAGAGCAACAAGATAGAAACGCCTGTGAGACTTTAACTCTGGGGAATTGAGAGAATTAGTGGTGCTCTTATGAAGAGGAAATACAGGAAACCTAGTATATTTTGAAGAGCTGGTGTCTTCAGTTTTTCAGATAGAGAATTTGAGCATAGAGTTTAGGAGGGAGGTAAGTATTGCTGGAAGTGCCAGGTGGTGATCATTTCTAATTGAGAATAGATGTCACAGTAAAGGCATTATTGGGGGTTTGAAAGCGGAGTCACTAAAGTCAAACCTGGTCCGAAGCTACTTTGCACTCACTAATATGTGGACCTGGCTCAGGGGCAGGGAAGCTTGGATTCTAGGGTCTCTCCTGGCTTTTGCCTTCCAGCTCTGACACTTGCTGTCTGTATGACCTTAGGCAAGTTTCCTAACCACGTGTGCCTCAGTTTCCTCTCCTGCAAAAATGGACAATGATAGTGTCTGCATCTTAGGACACTAAGGAAACAAGTAAACAAGTCCACGTAACTGTTTGGGAAATACTCAGCTATTTTTATTAACTTTTCTAAGCCTTGATTTTTGCATGTGTAAAATTAGGATTTTCTTATGGACAGAAAATTTACTTGTGGACAGACAGTGAGAATGAAATATGAAAAAAGCATGCAAAGCTCTCAGCAAAATGACTGGTCTACAGCAAGCAGTCACTTTGAATAACTAGCTCAATCACTCAGTACATATTTAGCATGTACTCACTACACTCTGGGTTCTTTCCTGGTGATTGGGGGCATGCCAGTGAAGGAAACAGACCAGCCAAATTTGAGTCCTGGTGGAGTGAGACAGGCAATGAACAAATGGGTAATCTGGTGCCGCATGAAATAAATAAATAAAAGCAGGTTAAGAGGAAAAAGAAGGATGGGAGTGGGCTTAAATAAATAGGAAGAAAATGCTTCTCTGATGAGGTGACATTTGAGCAGAGTCTTAGCTGAATGAAATGAGGGAGAAAGGGAAGCAGTTGTCTAAGAGAAAGAGATTCCAGATAGTCACGGATGCAGGGTGCCTGGTCTGGGAGGCTGAACTGTGTTGACGGGAGGACCCGAGAGTGCTGTGAGGCTGACACTAAGCAAGGAGGGAGCGGTGGGGAGGTGAGATCTAGTTAGGGTGGTTTCTGGGGAATAGTGCTGTCTAACAGAAGGAAAATACATGTAATGTTAAATTTTCCAGGAGCTACATTAAAAAAAAATAAGAAACAGGTGAAATTATATTTATATTTAACTCAATATAGTCAAAACATCATTTCAACACAAAATCACTATAAGAAATATGACCTGACGTGTATATCTTTTTTTTTTTTTTTTTTTTTTACTAAATCTTTGAAATCTGGCACAGATTTTCCACTTTTAGTACATCTCAGTTCAGACTAGCCACATTTCAAATGCTCAGTTGCCACGTGTGGCCAGTGTCTACCATCCCAGATGGTGCAAATGTAGAGCCCAGAGTGTTGCAGTTCACGGAAAAGAATTTGGATTTTATTATAAGGATCAGAAGCAATTGGAGGGTTTAGAGCTGGGGAAGGTGTATATGTGTGGGTGGGGGGAGGATGAGGATGACATGATTGATTTCATCTTTAAATCATCAATCAATAGATGTTTCATCAAGTATGAATCATACTACACACACTTGGTTAAACAAGATACCGGTTCCAAACTCCACCTGTTAGGCTGACATTTATTCTCGAACATTATTGTGATTCCTTTTCCTCCTTTTTTTTTTTTTTTTAGTTTTTTAAATTTAAAACTAATGAAATTGGGTGTTTGTGTGGTGGTGGTAGGAAGGGAATCGTTATTCAGTGCCAAAGCATTGGAAAATCTTCCAAGCTTCGGTCCACCCTGATTACTATTGTGATGCTCATTTTCTGAGCCCAAATAGTACAAGAAATCGGCAGCTTTCGTGCCATCCATGGCAAAGTCACATTGACAGAATGGAAGCCCAGTGTCTTGTGTCCAGCCTGCCTGGTTCTTCAGTCTATGAGATACACTAATTTTCCTCTCCTTCCCAGTCCCAGGGATAATTTTTTTTTTTTCCTATTTCTCATTCTTTCTCCCCTCCCCTTCCCAAAGAATGCCTAATATGGTCTTTTCAATCACTCAGATTTCAAAAGAGACAGGAAGAAGGGTTGTCTTCCAGTAGCTCCTGCCCTCCCGCCCCCTACCTCTTGAAGTCTGCGATGCGAAGCATTTGAATGGGCTTGACTACCTGCTTAGAACAAATGCATATGAGATAAGGGGGAAAACATGCAAATTAGTACCTCAGTGAATTACCCTGCCACACTAGCTATTATTATTTTATAGAAGATCCTTAATTGGTTATTGAATATTTCTAAAAGTCTCTGAACTGGTTAGATTCACATCAGCCAGAAGTGTGATCTAGGTGTGGCTCTGCAAGATGTAAAAAGCAAAGAAGCGATTTCTAAATGATTTATTCATGTCTAATTGTCTTCATGTCTAAGCTCCTGATGCTCAAAATGAGGTCCCTGAACCAGCAGCGCTGGCACCATCTGGGCCTTGGGCATGCAGAATCCCAGGTACCACCACAGTTCTAGGAATATTTTACCAACATCCCCAGGTGAGTGATGTGCACATTCAGGTGTGACAAGCACTGATCTAAGACACAGTGGTTCTAATCTGGGGCTTAGATTTGTCATCAGCAGTGGCCTCTGCTGATAAATTAATCCATCAAAGGGTAATCACTGGGAGCCTATGACCGTAGGCGCTGAGGTTAGGGACTGTGGGGACGTATAACACTGTAAAACATTCTTTGCCTTCAAGGAGCTCTTGGTCTAGATGGAAAGATAAGATACAAACACATAAAAGTGAATACGGGTCTAACAGAGTACAGACAATGGCCGGTCAAAGAGAGTTTATAATAGCCTTGTGCTTAGGGAGTAGAGAGGTAAGATTTCAGCCAAACCTGAAAGATGGGAAGGATTTATTATTCCAAATTGTACAACTTTATTCTCTTTGAATCTAAGGTCATAAAAAGAATAATATGGAGAAAAAGAAAGTTTCCTATATGAAGAAGTACAAGCCAAAGGCAGACAACACTTCTGAGAAAAGCAACAAAATGCCTGTGTCTTTCTTTATGCAGAAATCCGAGCATAACATTCGACAGACTCCAGAAGGTGACAGTTTGCTGCCAGATTTCACTTTTCCTTGAGGCATGTTTGGTGGCAGAGTGCTGAAAACAAATAGCCAGCAACACATCCTGATAAGTAGCAGTTGTGTGTGCTTGCAAGGGGAGACACATCTCAAACTCCAAATGACCTCCATTGTTTCCAACCAATGTGGGCAGGTTGCAGAGGTGTGAAATTGAAAAGGCCAGGAATACACATACCATATCCCTCTTAAGCCAAGGTCTTCTACTTAGTTCAACAGGAAAAGTCCCAGAGGGATCCATGGCACTCTTTTCTCTAATGAGATTGTTCAGGTGTGCAAGGGATTACAGGCATTTTGTGGCCCCAGGAAGGGACCTGGAGTTGGAGTTGGAGCCACATAGCAGACAAGAAAAAGATGCTATAGTTTGTCCCCATTTGCATTCCTTGTCCTCTTTCAATATTAATAAAACTTAATGGAGAGCCCCTACCTTTTGTTGAACTCATAATCTTATTTTAACATTTTAATGATTGTTTTTTTATGATTTGTAGGGGCCACATTGTCCATAATGCACAATTAGAGGTAAAATGCCCTTTCCAGGGTCAATGGCTCTACACAACTTTTGTAAATATGACTGTTCTATTATACTTCTATTATTTGATTAGCTTTAGCAATCAGGAATTTAAGATATAATTGAATCATGTCAAGTACATTAACATTGCACATGAATCTAAGAAAAGAATGTGATGAGTACAACACAGGTTTAGTTCAGGATTGTCTAATTGTTGTATCCAAAAATACAGCTCCTCGCATCTCCCTGGAACTCATACACTAAATTAGGGACTTCTAGCTGCCAGAATTCATTTGTGTTCTTGGATTTTCACTTTGAAAACTTCCAACGGCGACCAGGAATCCTGCTGATAGCAGTGTAAGCCTCAGCTATGAAAGTCAAACTGGTGATAAATATGAAGAAAACCCTAATCAGTTTTAATGAATACAAATAGCATAATGCTAGATCAGGGCAGGCCAGGGAAATGTTCAGCATGGTTCTGTGGGTGGAATTCAACAATTTTTTTAAAGAGGCACTGTTGAGGTAAGAGAGCCCCTGGTTATGGTAAATAACAGTGGAGGAGGATGCATGGAACAATGTATTCATGCTTGTATAATAAGTCTTCTAAGGTTAGGCTCTCTTTTTTTCATTTTTAAATACTTTCTCTGTTCAAATCAGCATGAACTTTCATTGAGCAGCTGGCATGAGAAGTGAATAACTGTCAACTGGAAACCAAAGTCTGTACGGAACTTCATCCAATCAAATGAGAGAAGCTGAGTACACACTGGTTAGGCAGGTTCTTAAATCAGCCTTCCTGGGCATGGATCCTGATTTTTTTCCACTTTGGTCCAACATTGAAGGAAAGACTGGTGGGGCTGGATTTACTAAGAGGCAGTGTGTGTGTGTTCTCTGTCTCTACCTGTCAAGTTAATTAGTCTCTTTGTGACTCAGCTTCCCCACCTGTAATATAAGAGTGTAATAACAATTTTGTGCATATTAAAAGAGTAAATATATGGATATAAATAAATAAATTTGAATCTATTTATCATATATGAATATACATGTCTTAGAAGAATACTTGGCACATGCACTGCAAACATAAGTGTCTGTTCTTATTGTTATACTGTTGTAATTATAATGATAATTATTGTTGTTGTTGAGTTGTAAATAAGCTAATATTATAGGAAAAGAAGCCAATAGCATGGCCCATGGAACAAAATGGTTTCTAAATCTCTCATTTTCCCTAGAGTGTTAAGAGTATGGAGAGATTGCTCAAGATTTCACTGGGGACCTTGAATGTTTTACATTTATAGAAATGTAAAGGTCTAGGCAGCAGGAGAAATGACAGTGCTACAGATATGCAAAGAAGGTCCCAGAGGAGATGATGCTTAAATTGAGATATTAAGCAAGAAGTTAGTCACACACAAAGATGGAGATAGAAGACATATGCAAAGGCCCTGAGTCATGGGAGAGTATTGCCCTTTTAGAGAGTCTAAGCAGTTCAGTTTGACTGAAAGTGGCAGTGGGATTGGTGTAAGGGTGGTGAGAAAAGAGACATGCCAAGAACAGGGAGAAAACTGTGAAGGGCTCCTATGACATGCCAAAGACTTTGGACTCATCCTGAAGGCAATGGGAAGCAGTTGAAAGATTTCATACAGGCAAGTAAGGAAAAATCATGATCATATCTGTTTTTGAGCTGTCCTTCTGGCTGCATATGATGAATAGATTTAAGAAGATTAATATTGGGGATAAGGGTCTATTTAGAGGACTTTCACTGTAATTCAGACAAGAGAAGTTGGTACCTTAAAATAAACACAGTGAAGTCTCATCATATATTTACTTGAATTCAATTATATATTCTAAGCAACAAAGAAAGGGGAGGGAATTGGAGAACAAAAAAAATAGAGAGAGAAATAACACTATAAATAATGCCAACAGTTCCACTTTACCATTTGATAAAAGGAGTGTATGCTCCAGAGAAAGCTCCAAACAGGAGACATTATACAAAACTCTCATTTCTTCAATTTCTGTGTATCTCATGGTATAGATAGCTCACCATGCTGAATGTCATAACAGAGTTTAAATATGTATATATTTCCATCCAATATGGTCCCTAAATACATATTAATGTTTTCCTCCAGGGCTCAGCTGAAGAAACAGCAATTTGTTCCAACACTTGAGAGAAAACTAACTCTGTTGGATTTACTGAGAAGCAATATGTCTGTCTCCACTAGGGCACCTTCCTGAGGTGTTCTGAAGGATAATCATAACTATACATGACTTTCATCTAGCCTCAAGTGTTTAGAGCCTGATCTTCGAGTAAGGCGTGACTTCCCTGTAGTGATACTAGGAGTACAGTGAAGTGGGGAGATGGGAGAGATTTAGCAGGTGGAATTGACAGGACCTGGTGATGGCCTGAATGTAAGGTGCAAGGGGTAGGGAGGGATCGAGACTGATTGCTGGAATTCTGGCTTGACAACAGGGTCCAGTCCTCACCTTCCATTTCCTGACATCACCAAAAAAAGTGAGTGAGATTATCCTTTTATACCCCTGGGTTCTGGACTTTATAGGGACAACCTTTCGGTGGAGCCTTTGGAAAGTGAGGCTGGGAAACCATGCTGTGGGCTCATATCCCCTTCCCTTCAATTTATACAGTGATAGGTTCCAATTTAAAGAAATGTACAAAAAAGACAAAACTGAAAAGCTACAGTCAGAATTCTCTAATGGTTACAAGGAGGCTGTGGAATTCCCAAAAGTTAAGGTGCTCAGACCCCATAATCTACCAAGTAGGTTCAAAGCAGGTAGACTCCCTGGAGTGAAAAGAAATACAGTTGCCATTTGACAGGTGAATAAGCGATATGGCAATGAAAAGAAGAAAACTAGGGATTAGTCTAAACTCTGGGGAGGTAAATAATTTCCAGGGTTGACAGGCAGTCAAAGGCAATCCAGGAAGATAGATGAGCCAAGTTCAGTAAATTGTAGTGTAATCCTCATGCCAGAGGCTGCTCTGACATGAAGGACTGGTATATATTCTAGGGATTTATCACATTTCTTTGGCTAGAGCCTCCACTCAGAAATCTGCCCAAATACACCCATACTAGCTCCTGGAGAGTCTCAGTGGGGGAGGAAATTGGAAGAGAGATTAAGGGAGCTTCAGGCCTTCTCCCTTTCAATTCAAACAGAACAGTTCTGGTTGGATCTTCCTCTGGGATTTGACTTGAAAATAGGGCTCTGGATGTAATGAAAAGTTTTCAGGATACCTGAAGAGCTTGAGCCACTGAAGAGTTTATATTATTTGCTGCCCTGGCTTGTTTAGGCAATCTCCTGAATACACCAATGGTGAGCTCACTCTCTAGTAGAACACCTACTCCATGCAGCCCATTCAGAGGGGCAATTTCTGCCTCGCATATTCCTCTGGTTTCTTGGGTCCTGCAGTTCATTGTTTCTGCATGGCCTGAGGCCTTTTTAAGACATCCAGCTTCTCACTTGAAAGGTATCAGTTCATCTGTTATGGCAAGATTTTGCTTCAGAATTCACCTTTTGATTTGCACCGTGTTGTGACATTATTGCTTCTAATGATTAGCTGGTTGTTAATAAGGCCATTGCAACTAGGATCTGAAGTTCAGCTCTGGAAAGCTCAAAGGACTGCCTTGGAAGGAGAAGAATGCCAATTCTTCTACAGCTTCTACAAAAGTTCCTGGCACAGGCAGTTAGAGGGAACCGAATAGGACTCAAAGTCAGAAGACAAGGAAATATTGGCCATATTCTAGTTTTCTACCGCTTTGATTCCCATTTAGCATTGGGACAATTCTTATAAAACATTCAAAAGATATTTAAGAGGCTAACAAAGTGCAGCAGCTAAATCTGCTCCTCTAGGAGAGTGTTTCAAATAGTTTGAGGTGGCATAGCCACCCAAAGGAATGGTAATCAAGTTTATATTACAAAATAAATATGTGACTGTACTATGTAAGATATCACTGTAGATTATATTCTAGCAGAGACCATTGAGACCAGAAGTCAAAGGTTTAGGCCAAAGTTATAGAAGAAATACTTAAAATGGAAAAAAAATGATATCTATAAACTTAATTTTCTCTGGGACATGGGAAATGACTGCCATCAATCAATTTTAATGATAGATTTCTGTGGCTCTTCTAAGCACCACTGAATTAGGTTATCAAGGCTTGCCAGGAAGTGGGAGGCAATTAGAAAAAGAATAGAACTTTCTAATCCCATAAAGATAGGTGATCCTATAAAAAAATAACTCTTCTGACCTGTACAAAAAGGTTCACCTAGGCAGAACGTATAGTCTAGAGTCCAGGTTTATTCCCGTGGCTGCTGTGGGATTACTTCCTATGAATGTCATATCTTGCACTACAGAATCCTTGTGGAGAAAGGCAGTCACATGTGCAGCCATTCAACCCCTTGCTTGGTGGCAATGTACCTTGGGCCTAGAACATTTCCTTGCAGAGAGATAATGAACCCTTACTGCCCATGATGGGCATATCTCTTTGGGAATATTTTTACCTATTCCAGACTTCATGTGCACTTCTTTGCTCTGCTTAAGCATGTACATTATATGGTACCTGGCCAACCCTACTGCTATATATGTTCCTGGCAGGGAGGATGTGCAGAGATCATCTCCCTGCTACAGGGTGGATACTGCTGGCCAATGGGAACCAGTCTTCACTGTTGAAGCTGATCTCACTTTGTCTTGCTATATGGATAAAATGTTAGTCTATCCAGTGCCTCTGTGAGTCATTGTGACCCTGACACCTGAGAAGTATGCAGTGAGGTGACATCTTAGGACTGCTGCTCTTGGTGGTAGGAGATGATAGGTTCTTTGCCATCATTCACACAGTGGCATTCCTCTGGGGGAGGTAGTAACAGGTGTTGTTTGCTCAACAATACTCCAACCATTTCTAGCAGTAGTGCAGATCTGTTTCCTACAAAATCTAAGGAATAGTTTAGAAATGATTAAGAACAACACATTGTATAGTATTGAGCTTGCCCAATGGGTAGCAGAGTTCTCCTGTGGTTTCAGAGGTTCAGAAATACTACTGAAAAAAAGCAAACCCCAGGTGCTGGCACTGTTATCCATGTACTTTAGAACTCTGAGCCTTTGATTATTTGTATTAAAATTATATCAAATGCTTTCAGTAGTATTGCATCTTATTATGAAAAAATTAACATATGCATATCTTAGCCTGGGTACCCCTAAAAGCAAAGCCTGAAATAAGGTCTATTTGTATGCAGAAAATTTATTTGGCAGAAGGAGGGGGGGCTAGGAAGAGTGAAACAGAAGGAGAAAAGGCCAGTGCCAAAGTCAGTTATTGTGCTGGTGTTTTAAGTGCAACCATGATCTAGCCCCCAAGGCTCCCACCAGCCACCTGGCAGCAACTGCTCCTGGTCCAACATTCCTTCAGGTACTTGCTGGTCTTGAGCTAGCATTGTACCTGGACCTAGTTGGACAAATGCCTGCAACCTGGACACCCATGACTGCTGGCTAGATAACTTCACATAGCTGTCACTGTCACCTCAGCAGGGAGCCCTGGGCAGAGCAATCTCCCATAATGCCATCCTCTGTGGAGAGGGTCTCACTCAGGTCCCAACCAGAGTTTCCAACAGTGGCCTGAGGAACAACCTATTATTCTGTATGAATATCATCCAGCACCAGCAGGGCCTATGACAATCACAGGGGAACAGGACAGCACAGAACAGCTACATTACAGGCTCTCAGTGCATCCGCCTCTCTCCTGCTGGGTCAGTTTTCCAGGGTCAGTCACAAAAGCACCATCTAGGGGCCTCTCCTTCTTCTCACTAAGCAAGAGAGTTTCCATCAAAAGGAGAACAGATGTGCTGTAAACCTATTTGGCCTGACCTGAGAGAAGGGTTTTCAGATAAGAAGAAACTAGCAAAAGAACTCTGGCAACATGAAAAAAGAAGCCAGTTTGACACCCCCGAGAGATCACAATGGATCTAGAGAAATGACCTCAACCAAAATGAAATTGTTGAAATGTCAGAAAGAAATTCAGAATATGGATGGCAAATAAGATGAATGGCATTGAAGAGAAAGTTGAAAACCAACACAAAGAAGCCAAAAAACAATTTCAGGACATCAATGGAAAAAACAAAAAATTCGCTAAAGAGCTAGACAACATAAGAAAAGATATCAGAGCTTAAAGAAATTCAAGAGTCATTTTGGGAATTTCAAAATACAGCAGAAAACTTCAATAACAGGCAAAACCAAGCAGAAGAAAGAATCTCTCGAATTAATTCAGTCATTCAAAGATGCAGAAAAAAGCATAAAGAAGAATGAACAGTCACTCAGAGAAATATGGGACTATGTGAAGAGAACCAATAGGCAAATTATAGGTATCCATGAGGGAGAAGAAGAAAGAGCTAAAAGCATGGAAACCTACTCAAAGGAATTGTTGAGGAAAACTTCCCTGGTATTTCCAGAAATTCAGCTATCCAGATACAAGATGGTCATTGAACACCAAGAAGATTCATAGTGTATAGGACATCTCCAAAACACAGAGTCTTCAACTTGGACAAAGTCAAAATGAAGGAGAAAATTCTACAAGGAGGAAGACGAAAGCAACAACTAACCTACAAAGGAAAACCCATCAGGCTTACAACAGACTCCTTAGTGGACATTTTACAAGCCAGAAGGTATTGGGCCCCATGTTTAGTCTTCTTAAAAAGAACAACTGTCAGCCAAGAATTTTGTATACTTCAAAACTAAGTTTCATAAATGATGGAGAAATAAAGACTTTTCCAGCTAAGCAAACGCTAAGGGAATTTGTCATTACTAGACCTGCCCTACAGGAAATACTCAGAACTGCATTGTACATGTAATAGCACAAGAGATACCCGACAGCATAAAAAAAAAAAAAAAAAAAAACACTCAAAACAATCCATATACTGACTTTAAATATATTCATGCTGAAAGAAATACAATGTGCAGGATTGATCATATCTTTAAAAAAGAACACCTTGGATAGTGTAAATAGAGGTACTGCTAATAACAAGCGATGGGGGAAAAAATCACCAAAGCCAGATAAAGTATTATTTTAGTAAATGGAGCATTTGGCTCTGAGATAAAATATTTTTATAATGAAGAAAATTTGGCCTTAACTGCATAATAGTGAAGACAAATCAGAAAAATAGGGCACTAATGCAAAAAATGGAGACATTGTCAATTACAGGGACAAATACCACAAGAAAGAAAGACAGTTACCCTGCAGCTTTAGAGAGACACCAATGACAAATTCTTTAGTACAGCATTTCCCTTTTAAGATATCCTCTCACCCGAACTATTCATTCTATAAAATCTCATTGAGCCCAACTCCGTGCTGTGTCTGAAGTACTAAGACTTAAAGCATGGGAGATGAATGGGATGCTGGCCTTGCCACGGGGAAGTAAGATCTAGGGAGAGAGACAGTTGGTAACATAAACCATAATACAGAGATGAATGAGAAAAACACAACCCATCACGATATGCTATGAGATGCAGGATAGAGCGAGTGAACCAGGAAAGGTTTAGCTGAGTAGGTGATACTGGACCTGAGCCTTGAGAAATGAAAGAATTTTGATAGGAAGAAAAAGAATTCTGCACTGAAATGGCAACTGAAAGGTGAGGGCATGTGAAAATGCACAAATACTTTTTGGGGGTATGTTGAGTAGTTTAGAGTGAGTAGAACAGAAGGTGCCTAGAGTCATATGGTGGGAAATGAAGCCAATAAATAAAGTTTAGTTATGACTCTTTTGAGGGCATGTGACAGAGATAGAAATTAAACTAGGATAAACAAAAAGAAGTCAATAAAATTAAAATTAAACTAGTTATTTCATGGACTACCCAAATAACAGAGTTCATGGGGACAACTGGGCCTCTAATTTACCTTCCAATTAATCTCTTCCTTTTCTTCTTTTCCTCCCCACCCCAATCTATGAGTCTCCATCCTATCTCCCTTCTCCATGATCACCTTTCCCTGTTCAGTGGCTCCTTTTCTCTGGGGTGTCCTTCCCCTGTATTTTTCAGGGCACAGAGGTACCAGCTGAAATGTCCAGATCAAAAGAAATCAGCCTGAAATTTGGGTAGTACTATTTCTTTCGTTCATGTTTTCATTCATCGAATGTTCACTGAATACTTGCCAAACACCGTGGGGATAAAGAGATTAAAAAGCACTAGAAATAACAAGAGCTTAAGTGTGTTGTATGATCACCGTGCATCAACTGCTATACCTGCATTATCTCATTTAATTGCACACAGTAACCCAATGAGGTAAGTTCTATTATTAAGTAACTAAATGATATTATTGGGATATAAACCTAAGCTGTTTGATGCCAAAATCCTTGTGTGTAGTCACCAGACTGTCTGAAATAAAGGATACTATCCCTGGCCAGAGAAGGTTATTGATTACTAGAAAGGAGCAGTATGGAGTCACAGGCGCTATGAATTGGTAAGTGCTGGCTTACTAATGAGAAGAGCTCCTAGGAGGGGCACCTCAACCAGTCTGGGAGGGAGGGAGGCTTCCCAGAGAACCCAGCCTGAAGTGAACCCTGGGACTGAGCCAGGTGAGTAAGGGCTGTAAAGGCTTCCAGGTGGAAAAAATAGCCGTGCAAGCGCAATGAATGAGAAGACAGCGGTGGCGTGTACTCACTGAAAGGCCCGAGGTTCCAGCAGAGGTGAGACTTAGGTCAGGATCCAGAGCAATGGCAACAGAAGCAAATAGAAAAGCTGATGGGGTCCCATGAGAAGGATGTCATACATTCCACTGACTTTGGATGTTATCAGAGGCAACAGCTAACCTCAGGAGGATTTTAGACATTATCAAAGTCATGTTTTATAAAGATCAGTTCTGGAAGCAGTGAAGAGGCCAGAGGCCAGGAGTCTAATTAAGAAGCAATGCCTTGAATCCAGACTAAGCCATTTGAGGACAGGTACAAGTCTGTCATTTCTATTTCTCCAGGGCCTAACCAGTTTTTGTTGAACACGTGAATGAATAAAAGAACTGCTACAGAAAGCTAGCCAAGAAGTAGGAAGGCCTGAATTTAGGCAATCACAGTGGGGATGGAAATTATAGGACGAATTCTCTAGACAGTAGAGCTTTAGAAGACTGCATCTGCATTTCAGTTCATTAGTTATTCTTTTCTCTCTTTTTTCTTCTTTTATTCTGAGCTATATTAAATGTTCAGCAGTGTAGGAAATAATACAATTCTTACCACCCAGGATTAATACATTTTAACTACTAGCCATATTTGCATCATGTTTGAATAGTTTTATATTGTTATTAGAATTTATTATTTGTAATAGTTGCTGTATCAAAGTTGATCAAGGTGATGCACTATCATTTACCTAAGCATTTCTCTATTGTTAGATACATAAGTTACTAGTCATTTTTGAAATGTCTTGCTCTTAGGGAAGAATGCTGCAATAAATAGCTTTAGGCACAGCTGTGTCCTCGAGAAAGATCACTACTTCTTCCTCTTTATTGTTTATTTTGCCTAATGTTTGTAAGGATTGTGTCTGGAAAAATATTGTTGAAGTATCATTGATGTAGACACATAGGTTATTCCTTGGTCGAAGGCCATGAAAGAGGTGGTTGTTTCCAAATAACTAGGGAACCATCCCTGGAACAGTGGCAAATTTTTTAGCAAAATATTTTTTATCCTACTGATTTAAAAAATGATTTTAAGTCTGTATCCCCACTGTGTACATCTAGAACAATGTTTGACACAAAGAGGCTGCTCGATATATTATATATTTGTTTCATAAATGAACAAAAAAAGGGAACAAATACAGACAAATCAACTTCAAAATCCAAAGCCCATTCTACACACATTTGTGTTCAGCACCCTAGGACACAATTTTCTTTTTAAAAAAAATCATATTTCTACCAGGATCAGAAACATGATGGGGGCCAGGTGTGGTAGCGTTTGCCTGTAGTCCTAGGTACTCAGGAGGCTGAGGCGGGAGGATCACTTGAGCTATGGAGTTCAAGGTTACAGTGAGCTATGATCAGGCCACTGCACTCTGGCCTGGGTGATACAGTGAGATCCTGTCTCTAAAAAAAACCAAAAAGAACATGATGGATGGTATAGAAAGAAGTCATATTATATTTAAAAAATAACAGAACACTCAATTTAGAAAAAAGACGTTTTATTTCAAAGAGAAGAAAAATTCCCCTAGAATCCTGTTGCGTGTAATAGTGGTGATTAGGCTGATGAATTGAGAGAGAAAGAGAGAGAGTGAGAGAGAGTGCTATGGGAGAGAGAGGAAGGGAGAGAGAGGCAACTGCCTTGCATACGTCTCATTCATTACACAGAGAACATGGGAGTGGAGTAGGGACTGGGGACGAAGAAACTGCCTCCACTGTCATTAACTGTGAAATCTCAGGTAAGTCCATCTTCTCACTTGTGTGATGAGAGTATTTGCCAATATTCTAGTGTCTTAGGATTTAGGCTCTGGAGGCCAGCAGATTTGGTTTTAAGCTTCGCCAGCAAGTACTATTGAACAAGACAATTTACTCAACCTTTCTAAGTCTTTGTTTCCTCATGTAAGGATAAAAAGAATACCTGCTTTATAAAGTTGTCGTGAAAATTAAATGAAGTAATATAAAGTCCTTGGTACATTAACAACCTCTCAATAAATTCCATCTATAGCCATTGTTGTTAAAATTATCTCATCTGAAATTCTATCATCTATAATTCTATAGTATGCTTAATTCATCCAGTAGTTGAACAGAGGCAAATTTGCTCCTATGGGAGAGACACTATTTGTATGCCTGTACTAGGTTCACTGTGGCAACCATGGTTACTTAACTCCCTGATACTCAAAGCACAATTCATAAACCAGCGTTGGAATCCCATGGGAGCTGTTAAGAAATGTAGATGCTCAGGCCCTATCCCCAAACTATTGAATCAGAACCTGCATTTTAATGAAATCCCCAGGGGATTTGTATGCACATTAACCTTTGAGAAGGGCCCTTTTACCAGATAGTCATTTTCCTTCTCCCTTTCAACTACTGATTTTGCTGTGGGCAGCAGTGAATCATAATCATGCTAAAGCCAACCATTGCCTTTCCGTGACCCTGGGAAAGTAAGTGTCAGAAGGTCACTTCTAGATACATTTTGAAGCTGGAGTGTGGCCCCTTGACATCATTCTGAAATATAAATATATATTATATATTTAATACATAAGGGGAAGTTTCTTGGGAGACTTCCGGAAATATTTTTCCTCTCCATCTACACTTCCGCGTACTTTGCATCCTCCCTTTGAATGCCGTGAGAGGATAAAATTCCTGGATTTGGATTGTCATTTAGCATCCAGGTGACAGAAATGAGGACAAGCCAACACGATGAAAATGGCAGAGTGTAAGGTTAAAGCCTGGGTCCTTGAGGATACTGTTGAGATCCTGAACCAGCCCTGCTAGTACCTGCATAGAGTGTTCTTATTAAGATAATACGTAGTAAAAAACTAACCTTACTCAAAGAAAGGCCTGGACTTCGCCTTCAACTACTGGAAGGTGATTCCTGGGTCCTTAGAACATCAAGGACACTGACTGACAGGAGTGTCTTTCCCTTTGTACTATGGCCACCAGACAGTTTAACAATGTGACTTACCATGGGAGCTGTCGGTGGGAGCAGGCATTTCAGCTTTACCTTTGAATGGACTAGAGACTAACGGTATCAGCCTGACCTCGGGAAGGGCTGGGTGCTAAAGGTCAGCCATGCAGGCAGCGTGTGACTGAGTCCCAGTGAAAACTGTGGACACTGAGGCTTGGGTGAGCTTTGCCTGCAATGCTCTGTGGGGGCTGCACATTATGGCCAGAAACAGTTAACATTGTCCCTGACTCCACGGGGAGAAAATAACTGTAAACTGCACATTGGTCCTCACTCATCCTAGACTTTACCCTTGATTTTAATCTGTATTCTTCCGCTGTAACAAGCTGTAACTGTTTTCCGTAAGTTCTTTGAGTCCTTCTAGTGAATTATCAAAACCAAGGGTGGTTTGAGGGACCCCTGAACTGCATTTGATGTCAGAAGCAGTGCGGAGTATTATTTCTTCTACTGTTCACAACTGGTGAAAACTCCTCGAAGAGAACAACATATTCTACCCATGAAGCCATTCCCCATTGGGCATTCTATTGTCAGAAGCCCAGTCTGTGCTAAAGGATATACAGTGATTCTCAAACTTTTTGATCTCCAGATCCCTTTACACTCATAAAAAATATTGAAGACTTCAAGAAACTTTTGTGTGGGTCAGATATATTGATATTTACTTTGTTCAGAATCAAAATAGAAAAAATTTTAAATTATTAATTCATTTAAAAATAACAGTAATGAGCTCATTCCATGTTATCATAAGCATTTAGAATGATATGGATATAAAATCCATATTTCTTCCCCCCCCCCAAAACTGGAAACAATCTAACACTGTGTTATATTTTAAAAAATATTCTTTAGTGCCTGGCTTAATAAAAGATAGCTGGATTCCGGTATCTGCTTCTATGATATGCTGTAATACATTGCTTTGGTTAAAATATATGAAAGAAATTCAGTCTCATGCTGCTGTGTAGTTAGAAAAGACACCTAGGTGCACATATACTGGTAACATTCATTGGGTGTTGAGCAGGTGGTGGGTGAGGGGATGAGTATAATTCACACCTAATGGGTGTGGTGTGCACCATCTGGGGAATGGACATGCTTGAAGCTCTGACTCGGGTGGGGCAAAGGCAATATATGTAACCTAAAGATTTGTACCCCTGCAATATTCTGAAATAAAAAAAAAAAGAAAAAAAAGAGAAAAGGGAGAAACATTTCATTAAGTTGGTGCAAAAATAATTGCAGTTTTAACATTATTGACATTTGCTGTTTGATATTGGAACACATTCTTAAATAAATGTGGTTATGTTATACATCATTTTAATGTGCATTTCTTGCTGTATTTTTTGATAACGACTTATTACTTCCTGTTTATTTTATATTTATTTTCTTAATAATAGCTTTTTCAAATATTTGTGGATTTCTTTCTCTTTTTGATATATTAGTCAAACTCAACAGGTGTCTTAAATGTTTGTTGCAATGTAGAATCTGAAATCATATCAATTATGTTGTAAGCTATCAATAAGTATTAGTTGTTATTTTTATTATTATTTAATAATTTGCTCCTCTTGTGAGATTTGCATTTTAACCAGCAGTATCTTGTACAATAGTATTGAATGTCCAATGATGGAATTTCAGGCATAGTCAGCAGACAGGTTATTTGTTTTTAATTTTTCTAGTCTTTGGGGAGGATAGAGATTTCAGAGCCTCTGAAACCCTCCATGTAATCCTAAGTACTCATATTAAATGACTGTATTTAATAACCTCATTCATAACATTCAGCCAATACTCTAATCCCAGAGCATTCCAAGTAGAAGTAGTTACGTCTTTGTTTCGTTTTTATGTTCTACTAATGTCCTCACACAGCAATTTGTACATGGTCAAGGCCTGATAAATGCACGTAAACTAGATATTCTTAAAAGAAAAAAAAATCATCTGCAAGTGAACTGCTCCTTAGAAAAAAGGAATTCTCTAAAAGCAATATTTTCACAAGTTTCATTGACCAAATCCAAAAAAAAAAAAAAAAAGCAAAAAAATGGCAGTAATGTGTGTCCTCTGGTTATAGGTCCCAGCAGAACATAGTGTGACAATAATGCTGCTCCCTACCCCCTCTGGAGTCTAAAAAAAACTGTTGCTCCTTGCCTAAGAAAAATAAAGGTTTAAAAATAATTTCCCCACAAAAAGAAGTACAGGTTATTGCATGTATTCATATTAGTTTCTTCTCCAGCAGAAAGTGGCTTGTATAATTATATTTGGGAAGCTCTCTTGTAGAGAGAGATTTATAGTTATTTGCTTATAAAAACCTATTTCTATTTTGAAATATAGACTCTCAGCAAGTGTCACCCTGAAGAATTGGGCCTACTAGACTATTTTGTTACATTTTAGGGGATAAAAAAGCATGCGGCAGTTACACTATTAAGCCACAGCAATGGAGCTGCCACTCTCAACCTCATTACTCAAGACTCTCTTTAGTTCAATTATACACCTCTACAGCTAAGGAAGATAGATGGAGGTCATTTGGGAGCTGTAAACCACAATGCCTTGAATGCAGAACTATGTTCTTAAACTGATTTACACCTTGTTCTCCAGTGTTCTACAGCAGAGGCTTCGATTGAAATGCAGAGGCCATGATTGAAAAGGCTTTTCCTTGGTTTTAGCATCACAGCCCAGGCTGGCTGGCAATTATTACCTCCATTAAATGGTGAGGAACAATGAATGTCGCCTTCATTACTTCTGTGGTGGTAGCAAACCCCAACCCAACCCAACCAAAAGGAGAAATAGAGGTTCTTGGTGAGAATATCTTTTGGGGAAAGAGGAATGGACATTAACCACTCCATTGTGTGTATCGGTCCAGGGAGAAAGGAACTGGGTAATTGAAAGGAACAATTTGCTTTTCCAGCATTGACAAAACTACTGTCATGCTGCTCTGATTTAACTCACATATATCTCCCAGTGTGAAACATGTAAAGTGTACTAAAGAAAGTTAATTAAACAAGGCAAATCCACATGAAACTTCTCACAGATTAATGAAAGATCTTTGTAAATTTAAGATATGTGTACTTTACTGCCTCGTAGCTGCTACGCCCCTTTACGTCCTGAGCTCAGCTTCTGTAACTTCTCCCCTAGGTGTTTCTTTAGTATCCCTTCAGAAGGTTGTCACCACCGGGAATTAAAGAGAGCATTAAAAAAAAATAATAATAACAAAACCAGAAAGTGTGTCTATAAGAACACAGTGCTCTAATTTCCCGTACCTGTCTTGAGTTGAATGAACAGGGCATGTCAAGAAATATGGTTTCCACTGCCCCCAAATTTATCCTAATGGTTCACGAGACACTAAACTGATCTAGATTCTTCAGTTATATGTGATGCCATTGGATACATATCCACAATGCCAAAGTGTTTCATAAAAGTTCGCTTCTGAATTACAGGCTATAAAGAATTTTATTTCCGCTGATATGTTTTCATTTGGAAAGAAATAGATCTTTCAAGAATTTACTTGAGGCCAGTACAGAATCAATCCTGCTTCCTTCTCAGAAGAAAATAATGACTGGATTTAAGTCATATACCA
>RJWJ010025240.1:0-24077 GCA_004363605.1 Indri indri
AAGCCTTGTCCTGGGAAGGCTGATTCATCCTAGGACAGGAGGCAGCCTCAGGCACGTGAAAGGCATGTGAGGGTGGGTGTAGAAGTGCTTGGTGGTGGTGGCCTGAGATCACCGAGTGTGAAGTTGGGACAGCCATCAGAGACTGACGGCAGGAGGGTGTCCACCCCATCCTGGGTAGTGGTGCCCTGATCCCCCAGGTAGGGGTGGGGATTGGCCACCTGCCACCCTCCCCACACCTGGCTGGGGCCTGCTCATAGGCAGCCCTAGGCTCCAGCCACCTCTGCCCCCGGGCCCAGCAGCACGCCCAGCTGGCTCACCTTCTCAATCAATACTGTGCTCTTAATGGGCCCAGCCACCAGCACCAACCAGGGGCATTAAATGTTAATTATATCTATTTGGATTTGAAAAATTTTATTACTCGAGTTAATTATGGCTAGAGTCATAAAAAGGTTTCAGAGTGAAAGGGCTGCCTTATTGGGGCCACTTTCCCCAAGACAGATTGGAAAGGCAAAGAAGAAATAAAAGCATCTGGCTCAGAGGGCAGCTGGTCCACATTCACCAGGCTGAGCACTCTGGGCTAAGGACTGCGCATCTTCCACGGGAAAGGCCTGCAGAGCAGCTCGCCTGCTGGTGCCGGTGCCCGGGGTACACAAGAGGCCTGTCCTGGGAGGGCAGGGCCGCCACTCAGCACCCCCAGCATGAGTGGTGCTGTCAAGTAGAGAATCGCTCCCCACCCTTCCCCAGTAGAGGGTCCAGGGGAGCTGTAATCCTGCTGAGAACAGCCCGGAGATCAGGACTGCAGGATATGCCCAGGGCTCCCGTCCAAGTGGTCCGAATACTGGGACATCCTCAGGCCCAGCTCCACCCAGCTCAGCCAGATTGCTTCCTGCCAGCCCCACTTATGATTCATGGGTCTGACCTTGGGCTATAAAGTGTTCACTCTAGCGGGTATAGCGCAGGATTTACAGCCCGGGGGTCAGCTGTAGGCAATGACACACACAATAGCTGACTCACAGGGTGCCCCATCCCCAGCCCGCACATAACTCTCTCTTGCACACACAGGTACGCACACTCACAACTTGACAGAGGCACAAACGCACATTCATCCCCAGGGGCTCTCCTACTCACGCATCCGGTGATGGGAGTTCCATCCGTGGAGCAGGGACTGTGTATATGGTGCTTTATAAGCATTTGTCTAATCCTGTGCGCTGCTCTCGTAAGGTCAGTCCAAGCCAGTGTTACTCATTTTATAGAAGAGGAAGCAAACTAAGGCTCAGGCAGCTTAAGCTATTTGAACACACGAGCCCTACAAGAGAACCAGCTCCACGAAGAACGCAGATGCCCCACGGGCTGCCTAGGGAGGTGGTAACACCACCCGAGAGCTGGGCTCTGCGGCGTCCCGTCCCCTCTCCCTCTGCCCTGTCGGAGGGGCTGGAGGCTAGTACAGAGAGGGCAGGAAGGCTCTGGGTCTGCTCCCTACTCCCCTTGCCCCAAGGTGAGAGAGAAGCGGGAATAAGTCTTAAACTGGATATGAGAGAGGAATTTCAAACTGCACAAACTTAAAAAAAACCAGAAGGAACTGGGAATTAGGGGGATTTGCCCATGTGGTTAAGGGATCCACTACCCATCCAAGGACAGGTATCCGGCAAGGTGTATTTGGTAGAGACTGGAGGGGGAAATATTTCATATTTGTACCTCCCAAGTGGAGCCACTCAATAACTCGAAGTTCTCATCGGTGTGATGATTTTGTTACTGAGAAGGCCGTGGGAAAGGAGTCGGCCACTCCCCTCTTCGGCCTAGATACCTTTTGTCTCCACTTTGTTCCTTCCATTTTACCTCAATTTTCAGAATTTTTGCCTTTTCTCCAAATCCAGTGCCTACTGTCCCCTAGAGCCAGTTCCCTCAATCCTTACCGGTGCCTCGTCCTCGTGGGTATTCCCCTTGCTCTTGCATTTTGGCTCCTAGAGTGAGTGGTCTTTTCTCCTCTGTCTTCTACCCGTGTGTGACTTTTCTCTTAAAATGGCCAGCCCTTCCCTGGACCTTGCTATTTCCTAAACCCTCCTCCCTAACTTTCCTCTGTCTTCTAATCTGCTTCCTGGAACAAGGGCCTGCACCTGTTGTCTCATCTGCTTCTCCACCGCCCAGGATGGGGCACTTGACCCTGATGGTGTCACCATCGCGAGGCCGTCCTCAGCAGTGCCCTGGGGCCCCTGGAAGCTGGGACCTCTTCCTCAGTGCTCCCGCTCTGCCTTCCACACCGCTGCCTGTCCTCGCCTTGTCCCTCACACCCCTTCCACTGATCTGTCTCCTCTGCCCAGTGCCTCTGACTCAGGGCTCACTCCTGTCCTCTTTGCTCCTGGAGGACTTATCTTTCCCCTCAGACTTCAACTTTCCACAACTCTCTGCATGACTCCCAAGCCTGCCTGCAATCTGATGTCTCTCCCGGACCCCATCCTGACTTGTCAACTGCCCAGAGGACAAATCCACTTGGATGCTCTTCCATCACCTCAGATGAAACAAACTGCAGTTGGAAATGAGCATCTTCTCTTCACAATGGCTCCCTTTCTGTCACCACTTCTCTACCCATTAAGTAACTATTGTCTGGTTACCTAGACTCCCAAAACATACAGCTACTGCTTAAATTAATACATTGAGCAAACATTTTCCGAGTAACTAGCACATGCAAAGCCCAAAGAGCCCAGCCAGTGGGAGGGAGGAAGAACAGGGAGGTAGCATGATGCCACCTGATATAGTTTGGATATAATTTGTCCCCTCCAAATCTCATGTCGAAATCTGATCTTCAGTGTTGCAGGTGGGGCCTGGTGGGAGGTGTTTCGGTCACGGGGGCAGATCCCTCAAGGCCGGCATGGTGCTATCCTCATGGTGATGAGTGAGTTCTCCCTCTATCAGCTTCTGTGAGATCTGATTCTTAAAAAGAGGCTGGCACCTCCTCCTCTCTCTTGCCTCCTTCCTCTCGCCACGTGATTGATGCCTGTTCTCCTTTGCCTGCCACCGCAAGTGGAGGCTCCCCGAAGCCCTCACCAGAAGCAGATGCTGGCATGATGCTTCTTGTACAGCCTGCAGAAACGTGAGCCAAATAACCCTCTTTTCTTTATAAATTACCCAGCCTCGGGTATTCCTTTACAGCAACGCAAACGGACTAAGGCGCCACCAGAGAGTGAAGGTTTTGGAGTCAGGTAGGTTTGGGTCGACATCCTGGCTCCACTGCTTGTTAGCTGTGTGACGTCAGGCAAGATACTTCCTTCAAGTCAACACAGTCGGAGCACTTGCTGTGCACCATGCACTGACGTAAAGGCTTTACCTTGTAATTCACTTCGCCCTCACAACAGTCTTCCCAGCAATACTAAGATTATCCCATTTTAGAGATCAGAAAACCAGGCACAGAGGGTAAGGAACTTGTGCAAGGCCACATCTTAATAGCTTAGTAAGCGGCGGAGCCAAGGTGTGAACCCAGGTGGGCTGGCAGAGGCTACGCTTATGACCACTTTGCTGTATCCAACCTCTCGGGGCTCAGTTTTGTTCTGTTTTGCTTCTCTTGTGCCACCAACATCTAGGAACCCATTAAATATCTGTTGAGTAAAAGAGTACAAATAAATGACCACAGGGCATCTATTGGATTTGACAGTTTGAAGTAGTTGCTGACCTTGGCCAAAGCAGGGTCAAGGTGAGGTAAGGACCTCGGTAGAGCGGCCGTGGCTTAAGGAGTACGTGGGAGGAAAGGAGTGCGGACAAGTGTCAAGTGTGGACAACTGTTCCAGAACTTGGAGGGAGGAGAGAGAGGACTGGGGTTGTCTCAGGGAGCACAGGGACTGGGTAATGATTATTAACGAGTTTTTCTTTTTAGTGTATGGAAGACAGTTGGAGCTCCAGGAGAGACGACCATTGCCGGAGCCAAGCCTCAGAGAGGACACGAGAAAATGGAATCCTAAGCACTAGGAAAGGAAACATTCCTGCCCATGAGGGACGTCAATCTGTTGGAGCAATAGATGGGTTAAACAGACAATGGGAGCCTTCCCAGGGAAGAGCTGGGCTGGAGGAATCCCCCAGAGACTGGAGGAAACCCCCAGAGGCTGGAGGTAGCCAGGAGAAGGGAGATACCATCTCAGTACCATCTTTGGCTGGGTGCAGTGGCTCACGCCTGTAATCCCACTTGAGCCCAGGAGTTCAACACCAGACTGGGCTACAAAGCAAGATCCTGTTTCTATAATAAATGTAAAAATTAGCTCGGTTTTGTGGCATGCGCCTGCAGTCCCAGCTACTCGGGAGGGCTGAGACAGGAGGATCATTTGAGCCCAGGAGTTGGAGGTTACAATGAGCTATGATCTCGCCACTGTACTCCAGCCTGGGGGACAGGGCAAGACCCTGTCTCTAAAAGAAAAACAAACAAACACCATCTTTGCCATGAGAGCCAGGTGACCTGGAGGGCAACTGCCTTTCCCCTGGGTTCCTAGTGCCAGCTCCAGCGAGGAGCTACTTCTGGCTGTGCCAAGATAAGCCTGGGGGAGTGATTCTTGGGCTACCAGTACCTGAGCTCCAAGCCCCAGTCCTGCCTGTACCAGCGACGACCGAGGGAAAGCCAGCTAGGATTCCCCGCAGCCTGACAACCTCGGGGGAGCCAACCCCTATTTCCAGAGCTGCAGCCAGCTAGGATTTCCTTGAGTGAAGCAATAAAAGGGGAAAATCAACATCCCAATGATCTTGTTTATGGTGCTAAGTAAGCTGTACAGCTTAATCCCTACGAGGTTAATGAATTTACAACTTGCTTTGGAATTTGACAAGGGCTGTAAAAGAGGAATGAACCGAATGAACCGAATGAACCGCTGTGGGCTGTTAGGGTTGGACTAGCATGGCTTGGCCTGCCCTGGTGAAGGAGGGGAGAAGAATTAAGTGGTGGGTTCGTGGCCAATTGTCTGGGTTCTGAATTGAGTGAACCAAAGAAGGGACAAACCAAGGGCCAAAGGACACTTCCTGAAACTCCCTGGGTAGGTCAGAGGGCAGCTCAGGCTACCTTGGAAAGTCACTTACCCTCCCCGAACCTCCGCATTCTCATCAGCAAGAGCCGTAACACCATCTACCTCCTACTGTAGCTGTGAGAATGATGTGAGATAACGTAAGGAAATTAGCACTGGGTTTTGTATAAAGTAAGTCCTCAATAAATGTTAGCGACGGTAATTATCATTTCATTCTATCTTAAATCACAATTTGCTGTCTCCTTGTCTATGGCTCCCACCACTTATCCATCCATTCAGAAATTCAATAAATCTTTATTGAGAAATTAGACTGCACGCGAGGCCCTGTGTCAGACATAATTTGGAGTGAGAAGCACACACCTTAAAACACATTAAAAGTAAAGGGAGATCAGTGCCAGGAAGGAGGGATGTACAAGTTACCCTGAAAGTACAGAGAAAGGAGTGGCTGAGGCTGCCTCTCGAGCCCAAGCAGTTTTGAATCATGCCTTGCACTGACGGAGCACTTGGCACATCACAGAAGACTTCCATGTCCATTAATTCTTTTGATTCTCATGACAATGCAGTAATGGCCACATTTTCTAAATCAAAAATTAGATCCCATGTGACCACATGGTATGACAATAGGTCAAAACATTTGGAAATGGGACAGTTTAGAAAACCTGGGACAAGCTGACTTCTGTAAACAGAGAGCACAGAGATTTCTAATGTCTCTGTTTGAACAGTTATGAAAATGAAGCTAAAATTGCCAGTGGGAGAACTGAGGCTTCATTTCATTCATTCACCCAGTACTTTGTGAGGTGCCAAGATCAAAGAACTGTGCTGCTTACTTCTGGGTACACGGAGCCTGGTGCAGAACCTCCCGGAGATTAGGGCTCAATAGATGTTTCTCAAATGCATAAATTAATCTTTGTATAAATGTATCTATCTGCTCTTGGGAGCAAAACTCCTCAAAAGACACATCAATAGTCATCGTTTTCTCTTCCTTCACTCCCATCCTGTTTTGAAAGTGCTCCAGCCGGGATGGCCAAGGACTCCCCTTTTGCCAGTTGCGATGGTGACGTCTCAGACCCTCATCATGCCGCTGGAAGCAACTTTAGCACAATGGATCCCTCCCTTCTTATTGAACACTTACTTTATTTGGCTTCTGGCACATCACACTCTCCGTTTCCTCTTGTCTCACTGGACGCTCCTTATGCTCCTTGCTGGAGGCCCCTCCTTTCCCCACCCTCTAAATATGGGACAGCAAGGAGAGACACCTAATGGCGGGTGTGCGCGTGCGGGAGTGGGTCACACCGGCTCAGGAGCCAGGACCCACTCTGCTCATGGAGGCTGCTTGTTTCTCAGGCTCTGCCTAAGGGTGTGTCTTCTTCCTGTTCCCTCATCCAAGCTCATTGGCTTCCCGGTCCCCAGCTCTAGTTTTTTCAGTCTCCTGTCTTCCTCTGATGGTCCTCATTCTTCCACTCTGAAACTAGAGTTGTTCTGTGATCCGTTGGTGACTCCCTTCAAACAAACCAAGAGCCCACATATCTGGAGAAGCAGCTCCCATTTAGCTGCCGAGGAGGTGACTCCCCAAGCTGAGCACTGGGTGTTTCATGCAGGTGGCAACACCGGGCGGCAGAGGCCACACTCGGGAAGTGGAGGAGGCACAGGTGCTGGCACTGGCGGGCCCATCCCTTGGCCATGCCAACACCAGCATTGATGGGTAACGCCTGTTCCCATGGACCTGGCTAGTGGACATAGCTGCCTCACACCCAGATATGAAACCCAAGCACATAAAGAACTCAAGAGTAGAGTAAGAGGACCAGGCTTGGGCCCTAGCTTTGCCAAAGAGGAACGAATAGAATACCAGCAGCCCCTGGGCTCTAGTCAGGTCCCCAAAGGAAGGCCCGGGATCCTGCCCCCATGGCTCTCAGGCCTCTTCCTTCCCCGCGTCCTTCACCTCCTCCCACCATCTACCCTGTCCCCTCCTCTCCAGAGTCTCTCACATCTCCCTCCCTCTGCCCAAAGGATGCTACTCTTAGGAAAAACACTGGGGCTTTGGTGCTTTCCCCGTCCAGAGACTCCAGACCTGAAGGCCATGGTTGCCTGTCCAGAGGCTGCATTTGTTTTTGGGTACTACCCCTCCCTACTCCACAAGCATATGTGGGAAAGAGCTTGGCCAAAGCTGGGATTCCATGGCCAGGACCCTGGGGAGGCCCTTAGCTCTCCAGAGAGGGTCCCTGTGGGCTCCACCTGTCCAGCTGGCCCCACTGCAGGGGACAGGCAGCTGGGATCCGTCCTGCAGGCGTAGAGGCTGAAACAGGCTAATGAATCCTGATGGGAGAAGTGACCTTTTCCAAATGCCACATGTCATTGGATTTTATATCACACAAGGACAATGTGCCATGGGTATTAAAATCGTTTTTCCAATAGTTATATATGTGTGTGAGTGTGGTGCAGAGTCCGTATGACGAGAGGAAAATCCTAATGAAGATGTCATCAAATGAACCTTCCCTCCTCAGCACCAGACAGGCAGTCCTTCAGGACACTCCCTGTCTCAGCCAGGGCTTGGCCTAGACTCCAGCTCTTGAGCACAGAGAAGCCCTTCTCCTGCGAAGTTGCCCTGGCCCAGACCCTGGCTCCAGGCCTGGCCTTGACTCCACTTCCTGCTCTGGAAAGGTCTGCCCAACTTCAAGGAAAGAGCAAACCCGGGCAAGGCTGCCACCCAGCCCACAGATGCCCCACTGGACATGGGCCCTAGCTGTGCTGGTCCCCTCAGTGCCCTGCAGAAGCTGGAGGAAGAGCGGACCAACAACCAGGAGAGCAGGCCACGTGGCAGGTGTGGTACTCGGGGGCTTCCAGAGTTCCCAAGGCAGGGAGAGAGGCTGGGTTTGGAGACTAGAACCCTAGATTCTTCTGCTTAAAGCCCTGAAAGTTCTCCTGGCCCAGCCTCACTCCCACAACCTTCCTGACAGGCGGCTTGCCTGCAAACCTCTGAGGTCAGGACGCTCCAGACACCCCCAGCCAGCACTGCACCTCCAGAGAGCGGAGAGCGCTGGCTGTTCAGAAAGTTCACACACAGCTTGAGCTAAAGTCTACTTCCCTGCAAGTTCCACTCACTGGTCTGTTTTTAACCCCTTGGGCTCAGACAGAAAAGGGTTGATCTCTGTCCCACACAATAGCCTTTTGGGAACCTAAAAATAACAGTCATGGCCCCTAGAGTCTTCCTTTCTCTATGTTGAACATTCCTAGTCCATTCAGTGATTCCCAGTAGGACCTGACTTTAAGTCCCCTGACCCACAGGCATTCCGGCTCTGTTCCACTGAGAATGTTGTGCCCATTTTCTATTGTCATGGTGGGAAGGGAGAAAGAAAGCAAGGATCTGGGGTCAGAAGCCCAAGGTTTAAAGCTGCAGCCTCATCAGTTTATAGCTATTCTAATAAGTTACTTCACTTTTTTGAGATTCAGTTTCTTTATCCTAACACTAGATGAAGGGACAACTTTCTCACTGGAACAACTTCTTCAGGATGTGGTCCAAGGACAGGCCAGGACCTCATTGGAGACCTACTTCAGCAAAGGAAGTCAGCAGAAGTCACAGCACGAGGAGTGGGGAAGAAAGAGTTAATAATATCCACTAATAGCTGGCTGTCTCGGACGAGTGCCCAGAACTAACAGGCCCAAAGTCCTAGAAAATAGCTTCGAGTGTGCAGTTTGTCCCCATTCTTGCCCTGCATGCTTGGACAAACAAGCCCTCCTAGGTGATGGAGCCACTCCCTTCTCAGGCCCCTGGGCACCAGAACTCCAGTGTCTAAGCTCAGACTGGGGCTCCCCGAGTCCAGGGAGAGAGTAAGGCCCAGCCCAGCAGTATTTGCCGAAGCAACTAGTGCTGATCCCCATAGTGGCCGTTTCTTCATTTGAAATATGCAGTTAATTTGCCTAATTTATCAGGTTACAAGGATTACACGATTTTATAAACGAAAACACTTAGAACAAAGAATGTTGAGCACACAGTAAGCACTCAATAAATATTAGCTATTATTATTATCCACTCCCAGGACAGTTGTGAAGGTCAAGGATGCTAAATAATAGGAACGTGTCATTCTTGGCAAACTATCAGGGTCTGTGTTCTGTGATTAGAGTTGTTGATCAGTGTCTATTCTCCCAAATTAAACATAGTCCTCTAGGTGGACCGACCACTAGCCTGATCAGTGTGGAGGAGAGCAGGATTATTTGTTCCCTTGAGTGTTCTGGGATCCAACAGATACTACGTGCACAGGAGTAGCTATAGCATGTGCTGGCTTCTTGCAAACTTACTATCAAATAACTCCCAAAGCTTCTCTTTAGCTTAGTCTGCCTGCCTTCTGCATGTACTCAAATTCAAATATTTATCCCAGTTGCTTTCATCTGGCTGGAAGATTCTACCCATTGTTTGAGCCAATCAAGATCATTTGATATGATGATTCAGTCATTTTTCTTCCAAGAATTGTGTCTTCCGCAGGTATTATCGACATGGTTCTATGTCATTTGTGAAAATTCCCTACTTCAGAGCCAGTAGAGAGAAAACACACCCCGTGCCTGGCAGCCGGCTAGCTCAGGTCTTCCTTGTTTACCTGATAGATTCATTCTCATTCTTCAAGGCCTGACTCCAATGTCAACCTTCTTTGAGAACTCCTACATTAATATTTAATTTAAAAAGCATTTGACAGAACACTTCATTCCCACTAGGATAACTATAATCAAAAAGACAATAATAAGTGTTGGTGGGGAGGCAGGCAAACTGGAGCCCTCGTTGTTTGTAAAGCGGTACAGCTGCTTTGGAAAACCATTTGGCACTTCTTAAAAATATTAAATATAGAGCCACTGGAAGACCCAACAGCAATTCCACTTGTAGGTATTTATCCAAGGGAGCTGAAAACATACATCCACACGAAAATGCGTATGTGACTGTTTGACTGTTTGACTGTTTCTGGCAGCATTATTCATCATAGTCAAACACTGGAAACAACCCAAACGCCCTTCAACTGATGAATGATAAGCAAAGTGTGGTAGATGCATACAATAGGATATTATGGTTATAGCAATAAAAAGGAATGAAGGACTGATGCACGCTACAGCATGGATAAACCTTGAAAATAGGCTAAATGAAAGAAGTCAGCTACAAAATAAACCACATATTGTAGGATTCCATTTATATGAATGTCCAGAATAGGCAAATTTATAGAGACAGTAGATTAGTGGTTACCAGGGGCTGTGGAAGGGGAGGATGAGGACTGATTGCCAACAGGGTTTCTTTTAGCAGGGGACAAAAATGTTCTAAAATTAGATTGTGGTGATGGTTGCACAGCCCTGGGAATGTACTAAAACACACAAACACACACACACACACACACATTATTTTTGCTTTCATTCCCTCATGAAAACATTTATTGGAAACCAATCATGTGTCGGGGATATGGGGGTGACACCTGACAGACGCTGTCCTTGCCCCTTCTGGTGGGAGGGGTAGGAAACGTAGGGGGAGATGCGTGTCAGAAAGAGGAACGCACAGGATGCTGGAGTGGAGCTTTCCAAAGGCAAGACAGCTTTAGTCAACGACTTGCAAACCTCTACCCAGCTTCCCATTGGACTTAGAGTACATCTGGACTTCTTGCCACAGGCTCTGAGGCCCTGCCCATCCTGCTCTGCCTGCCGCTCTGACTTCATCCGTACCCCTTACCGCGTCCTAGCCACTCTGGCCTCCTCATCAGCTCCTTGATCATTCCTGATTTTTTTTCCTGTCTTGGGACCCTTCTTTGCATGTGTGACTCCATCTCATCTGTGAGTCCTCAGCTCAGATGTAATGTCAGGGAGTATTTTCCTGATCTTCCTATATACAGTAGCCCCTCCCACCATGACGCTCTTCCTTATCATGCTGTTTATTTCTTTCATGGTACTGGTCACTCTCTTAAATAGCTCGTATGTTTTCATTGTCTCTTTCCCACCTCTGAAGCACGGGCTCCTTGATAACAGAGCTTGTCACCACTCTGACTCCAGTGCTGAGCACACAGAGTAGGTGCTTAATAAATATGTGTTAACTGAAGGAATGACACAGATCAGGGATACACAAATAATTGAGGGTACTGGATGGATCATCGTCTCATGGGCCCTAAAATCCCTTATGGTGGAAGGAAATGGGGTAGAGTGATACAAGCATACACGCCGGGCAACAACCAAGACGGCAACAGATGACAAGGACAGGAAGTGATAAGTGGTGGTCTAGCAAATGGCGAGAGCTTGAAGGGAAAAGTGATTTCCTTTTTACAAGAGGGCAGAGTAGTGACAGGCTGGAGGTGGCACAGGACAGGAGAATGAAGCGGATCTTTGGAGAATGAGTGGCCTCTACTGAAGACAGCTACAGATGAAAGAGGCCTTTGCAGAGAGCTGAATTTCAGTTAAGTTGGGAAGTGGAAAGAAAATAAGTAAAGAAGCTGAGATTGTAGGGGAATTTATCCGTGGCTTTAGATGGCAGAGGGGAAAAGCTGGGAGGGGAGGTGGCAGTGAGTAAGGCGGGGGGCGGGGTACACAGTAGTTTGGGGATGAAAATACTGGAGAAGCCTGCGGGGGCTTGTACTTGGGCAGTGACCAGAGATGTCTGGGATGGAAAACCCTTTGGAAATGACAGTCCTAGAGTTTGAGATCAAGATTATTGCAAGGTAGGGTGACCTTGTTTAGGAGAGCCAGAGTGGCAGCATCTGAGACACGTTGTTCAAGTGTCTTGACTACTTGGATCTGTTGCATCACCCTCTGCTCTGTGTCTTCACTGCACCTTGGATATACCTCCATGTACGCACAGCAACCCGGCAAATGCCCAATTCCTAACCTCCTGTCAGCTCCCGGAGCCTGTCCCCACTTGCCTGCAGTGCCACCTTTGGGTCCCTTCCCAGAAGTGAGCCTAGAGTAGGGAAGGAGAAGTGAGTCGAGGGGAGGTGAGAAGAGAGATGACGTTAGGAAGATTACTGAGACTCTAGCTCGGCCCAGTGTAACCAAGTGAGCCTGGCACAGCCCAACCCAGCCCCACAGTCAGCACAGCAACTGTCCGGCTGAAATAACAAGTCAGAGACTAAAAAACTGGCCAGGCCTCTTTGTTTACTCAGCTTTTTTCCCCTCTTTTTCTTTGGACAATGCCCTGCTGGGCTGGGGCCGTCCTGCTGGGTTGTTGCTGGGCTCCCCTGCCAAGATGGAGCCCAGCTGCTCAGCTGTTTACAAGGCAAATCCGGTTTACACTGGGGCCCATCCTGTCCTGGCTGGGCTGGGGAGCTTGAGTCAGAGCCAAGCCAGTGGCCTCTCCTAGCCCAGGGCTCCCCAATCTTAGGCTGGGGGGCAATAGGGTTGGAGGGATCCTGCATGATCAAGGGTCAGGGAAGTCTCCAGCCTCCAGACGGAGTGAAGATGGCATAAGGCCTGGCCCCACGGCCAAACCTGTGCCCTTAGGAGCCCCAGAGAGAGAACAGCTGGAATCGCATGGCTCCATCTCTGTTCTTTCAAGTGGCGAACTTGTGACAACAAAGATGGCAGCCCTCCTCCTCCCCGCCCCAGTCTTCCTGGTAGCTAAGGTCTGGGAACTAATCTCTGCCTTATCTACCCCCCCACCCAAAGCTGCCGTGAGGATCAAAGGAAATTATGTGTTTGCAAAGACTTGAAAAGCATTCGTTACTCTAAGTGATCTGTGGCTGTTCACCAGTGAAACAGCTGATCTCCAGGGATGAGGATCAAGTCCCTCAACTGGCAGTTGCTCGAGGGTAGAGCTCATGTCCCAGGCAACTTGGTGGCCCCAGGGCCCACCATGGAGTGTGACACACAGTGGGGAACAATTATTTCATTTATTAAACAAACATCTCTGAGAAGCTCACAGACTAGTGGGACAGCAGGCAATAAAACACAGTGATCCCTTTGATACATTGATTTCCTCGCCTTTGGATAAATACCCAGCAGTGGGATTGCTGGATCGTAAGGTAGTTCTGTTGTTGTTTTTTTTAGAAACCTCCATACTGTTTTCTATAGTGGCTGTACCAATTTACATTCCCACCAACAGTGTGCAAGGGTTCCCTTTTCTCCACATTCTCGCCAGCATGTTATCTTTTGTCTTTTTTTTTTTTTTTTGAGACAGTCTCACTCTGTCACCCCTGGTAGAGTGCAGTGACATCATCAACTCACTGAAACCTCGAACTCCTGGACTCAAGCAATCCTCCTGCCTCAGCCTTTCGAGTAGCTGGGACTACAGGTGCATGCCACCACGCCTGGCTAATTTTTTCTATTTTTGGTAGGTCTTGAACTCCTGAGCTCAAGCGATCCTTCCAGAGTGCTAGGATTACAGGAGTGAGTCACTGCGCCTGGCCATCTTTTGTCTTTTTAGTAATAGCCATTCTAACTGGGATAAGATAATATCTCATTATGGTTTTGATTTGCATTTTCCTAATGATTAGTGACACTGAGCATTTTTCATATATCTGTTGGCCATTTGTATGTCTTCTTTGGAGAAATGTCTGTTCACGTCTTTTGCCTACTACACCTGACCTCCATGTTTATTGCAGCACTATTTACAATAGCAAAGATACGAAATCAATTTAAGTATCCATTAACGGATGAACGGATAAAGAAAATGTGGCATATATACACAACAGAATACTATTTGGTCATAATAAAGAATGAAATCCTGTCATTTGCAGCAACATGGAGGGAACCAGAGGTCATTTGTTTAAGTGAAATTAACCAAGCACAGGAAGATAAATATTGTATGTTCTCGATCATATGTTGGAACTAAAAAAGTTGATCTCATATAGGTAGAGACTAGAATGATGGTTACCAGAGGCTAAGCAGGGCGTGTGGGTCTGTGTGTTGTGGGGGATGAAGGTAGGTTGGTTAATGGGTACAAACATACAGTCAGATACAAGGAATAACTTCTAATGTTCCATAGCAGAGTAGGGTGACTATAGTTTACAACAATGTACTGCATATTTCAAAATAGCTAGAAGAGAGGACTTGAAATGTTCCCAACACATAGAAATAATAAATACTGAAAGTGAGGGACACCCTAAATACTCCGACTTGATTATTGCACATTCTTTGCATGTAACAAAATATCACATGCACCCCATAAATATGTACAAATATTATGTCAATAAAAAATTTTTTTTAAATGAAAAACCAAAACAACCACCACCACAGAACACAGTGAGAGCAGTGATCCCACAGGGGTCAGCACAGGAAGCTCCTCACCGGCCTGGAGGTCGGGGACGGCTTCTCAGAGGCAATGGCAGCCAAGACACAGCAAACAAATGTGCTTATTGAATGCAGGAAGGGTGAATCTGCAGAATCCCTGATGGCAGTGCAGAGTCAGGCTGCTCTGGGTGCTCTCTCTTATTCCCTTGTTCCCCCAAACAGTACGGAGGGCCAGGCCTTATGCTCTCGGGCCCTGGGGCTGGTGAACTGTCTGGGGCTGGCTTCCCCAAGGAAATTTATTAAGGAATCACAGTGAAGCCCTGGGAAGTTTTTTTTCTATGCTACCTGATCTTAAACGAGAGCATAAAAGGGTGTGAGATGGTGTCCTTATGAGCTCCAGGAAGCCCAGGATAAACGTATGTTCCACACTTTCTCAATGGTAAGCAATTTAAAGCTTAATTTTTAAAGATAACCCCGAAGGACAAGGAGGAATTAGCCAAGTGAGGTGGAGCAGGGCAGAGGCAGTCCTAAACAGAGGGGACAGTTCAGGAAAAGGCCCGTGGGAGGAGGAGCATAGCCCAGCTGGGGAAACTGGAGTAGTACAGTATGACCAGAGGGGACAGCCACTCTGAGGGGACACTGAGGGACAAGGCCAGAGGGTAAGCAAGGGTTAGATGCTGAAGAGCCTGGTAAACCCAGTTCTTTGTCCTGAAGGGGACCCATTCCCATGGAATCCACTGCTCTATTCTATTGATTCCAAATTTTTTATCTCTACCCTTGAGCTCTCTTGGGAGTATCAGATGCTTACATCCATCCATCAGTGGATGTAAACTCCTAAAACGGAAACTACCCGATATGAACTTTCCTGATCCTTCCAGACTCACTCCTGATCCTTATTCAGGCCTCTGCTCTGGTTCAGGTCTGCCTTCCATTACGCCCACTTCTAGCTTCCTTCTGTGGATTCTGGTTTCTTCTCTTCTCTCTGGCCTGGTGTCCTCACGGATGGAGAGCTCAGTAATGACCCCTTGGTTGTCCTGATCCTGACATCTCTCTTTTCTGGATGCAGCATTCCACGTGCAGGCCCTGGGAAAATCTGACCATGCAACTCTCCTCCTTCAAAGCCTTCCATGGATCCCTATTGTCCTCAAGATAAAAGAGATGAAGTTCAAACTTCCTAGCACCTAACTCACAGGGTGCTAGTGAAGGGTAAATGAGATAATGCATGTAAAGCACTTGGCATATCGCCTGGGACATTTTAGGCATTCAATTAATAATAGCCATTATTACTCTTATAATAATTATATAATTTATATTTTATCATTATCATACTACAATTATATTGTAAGTACCTACCCTGCGCCATGTTCTCCTACATGCTTTCTTCCTTGAGGGCCTAGAGCACCCCTCTTCCAAGTCTCCACATCCTTGTCCATTTCATTCAACATGATTTGCACCTGGAGGACCCTTCCCTTCAGTGTTTGCCTGGTGAACTCCCCATCATCCTGCCTCAGGTCATCTCTCCCCGAGCAGGGTAACAGAGCAAAGCTCTGTGGATGAACATTTCTTTTAGACAGCAGTGGTTACTTGGTATTGAAGAGAAGAGGGATGAGCACTACCTGAATCCTTAGTGGCAGTAGCTGGTGGCAGAGATCAAAGCTACCCTCGAGGCAGTGAGTCAGAGACACCAGGAGAGCTGAGAAGTGGCTGGGCCAGAGAACATCTGCCTGGGAGAATGGCTGCTCGTGCTGCTGTAGAGGCTGGCAGGTCAGAAGCAGACAGGAGGACCAGCAAATAGGGTGTGCAATGTACCAGACAGAGATTCGGTTTGTCATTTAGTTAACAAACATTATTGAGCACCCACTTTGTGTGGATGATTTAGCTATGACAGAGGGGCTCGTTGTTTAGTGAGGAGTCAGACAAGGAATACAGGACAGTAGGACAAATACGGTAACAGCCGTGGCGGGGTGCCATCGAGTCCCTTCCCCATGAATTTCAGGGCACAGTCACATGCAGCAAACGTTCCCGAGCACCTGCTCTGTGCCAGGCACTGTGCTGGGCGCTGAGGACACAGAGGCTACAAAGAAGAATGAGATGATTTCTGCCATCTAGTGGTGGAAGGCAGCTATGTTAAAAAATGCCACAAAGGTAGTCAAATGTCACATGTCCCCAGACTGCCTCCTCTTCCATTTAAGGTGATAGGAGTCATTATCATCTAATTCCTCAAGCTAGAAGCCTGGATTTTATCTCTCACTCCAAGATTTATGTTTTAGATTAACCGTAAAATATCCTGTAGAGGATGGACTGGAGGCAGGGAGACCAGCTGGAGGCTGATGCAGTCATTCAGGTGAGAGATGGTGATGGTGGCCTGGATTAGGAGCTTTTGAAATGGAAGGGGGTAAACTGATCTGAGCGATATTGAAGAGTAAGATTAACAGAATTTAGAGATTGATTGGATGTGGGGGTGAGAAAGAAAGAGCAGGAATAATCCTCAGGTTTCTGGATTGGGCACCCAAGTTTGTGGTGCCATTTAATGAGATGGGAACTAAAGGAGGGAGAACAGTAATACATTCTGGTTTGCACATGTGTGTCTTATATACACATTTATGGGGAGATGTCCAGTAGGTGGTTGCAAAGTGAGTCGAAAGCTCAGGAGATTGATTTGGACTGAAGTGAAGACTTAGAAGCCGTTGGCATGCTGGAGTCACATTTACATGGGAGAGGCCGAGATCTCTCAGATAAAGCATGTACCGACAAAAGTGGGGCAAAAATTCATTCATTCAGTCAATATATTGATTGAGCATCTACTATGTTCCAGGTATGCTCCAGGTGCTAGAAAGGTAATAGTGAACATGGAAGGTACCTCCTACTGCTGGAGTAGACAGCCAGTAAATAAAGATACTGTAACATGTCAGACAGGGACAAGTGTTATGAAAGGAGGTGGAACAGGCTAAGGAGGCGCAGAGAGGGACAGCAGGTAGCCAGGGAAGGCTCTCTGAAGAGGTGACCTTTGAGCAGATACCTGAATGATGTGAGGGAGAGCATGGGGATCTGGGAGGGAAGAGTATTTCAGGCACAGGAAACAAGTTCAAGGCCCTGATGGGGAAGGTGCTTGGAGTATTCAAAGAGCAGCGAGGCTGATAGAGTTGTAGTAGAGAGAGAAAGGTGGTGGTTGGGGGAGCCAGACCCTGGGGTCCTGTGGGCTGGGATGAGGACACTGGATTTTATTCTATGTGTGACAGGAAGGCCTGAAAAAGTTTGGAGCGGCGGGGGTTGGGAGGTAATATACTCTGATTTACATTTTAAAGGATTATTCTGGCCGCTGTGAGGGGAACAGATTGTAGCAGGACAGGAAAGGAAGCAGGGAAACGACTTCAGTGGCACAGGTGCCAGTGACGGTGACCTTTATCACAACATAAGCAGTGCACGTGGGGAGAAGTGGTCCGAACGCCTTCCCGCTCCTGATACATCAGGTCAGTAAGGTAAAAAGAGGTGCCAAGACACAGAGGGGAGTTAGAAAGGAGACTTCAGCTTCAGCCTGTTGTGATACAAGCACACAGTCTCAGGGACAGTATCTGACCACTCTGTACTTCACTTTCATTAGCCCAACATTAGACACACATGGAGTGCCTCCTGGGTCCAGGCCCCGCTCCAAGGGGTGGGCTTTCACCTTCAAATGGAACTAACAAACAGCTTCAATCCTAGTAGAAAGAAAACAAGCAATTGTAAGAAGAAATGTTGCCAAAAAAACTAGTCAGAGTACTGTCATAGAAAGTGACAAGAGAGAGGGTAACGCTAGACAGGATGTGTAAGAAAAGCCCCTGTCAGGTGACACGGGAGGTGAGTCAGGAACAGGACCCGCACCCCCTGCGAGGTCTGCCTCCCAGCTTTGCCGCCTGTTCACGGAGACAATGGATGGAAAAGCACATCGACTAAAGCAGTGACAAATGACTGTCTTAACTTTACTCATCTCTCCTCCCCATTACCCAAAATGTACACCCATCATTTCCACTAAGACCTGAAAAAAAAAAGCAACTCCTTCCTTCGTGCTGGGAAGGCCTTAGGGGCACCACCTTCTCCAGCACCTGTCTCTAGTGGACTTCGCAGAATTACCCCAAGGATGCCAGACCTTCCAGGAGCTCTTGGTGTCTAGAACCACTGCCGTGTGGGATCCTGCAAACCATCATGGGCCCGCTACCCCTTTTAGACTATGAACGTCCCCCGGGGTGGGCCCAGGACAGTGCGGGCAGAAGGTATCTAAGTAAGAGACTCTTGAAGGAGTAGTCGGGTAAGGAAAGTCCCTTTTGTCTCCTTTCTCATCTCCCCATAACCTCCGTTCCTCTCTGTGCCCTCCCAGCAGCCCCACACACCTTCCCAACAGGCCCAGGCAGCCGCTGCTCAGAAGGCCGTGCAAGGGTCCTGGGCTCCGGGGTGGGGTCTGGGCCAGCCAGCGCCCGAGTCAGCAGGCTTCGCCCACTGCCCCACCCTGACAGGCGGTGCCTCTGGCAGCAAAGTCATGGCCCTGATTCCTCTGTCTCCACGTTTAAGAACATCTCTAACTGCTCCTTGGATAGCTCAATTAGTAAAGTGAATATATTATATAAAGTCTAAAAGATTAAACTATCATCGTCAGCCCATAATTTCATGAAGAAGTCAGGGGACCGTATCCCTCTTATTAACTCTATAACAAATGTGATGAAAATGTTCAAATAGAATGTTAATGCAATGTTACGTGTAATTTTCCCAGGCGATTTTCTGCTGAAATATTTCTTTATTAATAGTAATTGAGGGTATAAATTATGAATGAGGCGATTTTCTCCTTTCAGTAGGAAAGACGTACTAATGGCAATAATTCTTTATAATAATTTTTGGGGATAGTGGGGCGGGGAGAGAGGCTAGTCTAAAAACAGACAAAAGCCCCTATCCAAAGTCTCCCTTGGGGAGACGACGCCTTTGCCACAGCCAGCCTCTCTTTAGCTCCACACACCTCAGACTGCTCGCAAATGAAGTCTTTGTTCTTCGTCAATTTTCCAAAAACCTCAAGGTCTGTTTAAAGGGCTGGAAGGAAGTTTTTGCCTCTAGTTCTGAAATGCACCAAGTTCTGAAGCCAAACTTTTCTGCCTAGAAACTGAACTGCCAACAAGACCAAAGCCAGGCTCCTCTGCCGAGCTCCCAGGCCCAGCCCGTCTGCACCCAAACTGCCTTGTGTAGTATCCTGGAAAATTCAAGTAGGAATGGCCTCAGAAACTTCCCATCGAATCTCCTCACCCCCTTCCACAAATGAAAGAAGAAAAGGCAGGGGGCGGGGGAATGAATTCTTCTGAGCTACACAGCTTAGAGGGAGCTGGACTCCACCCAAGTGACATTCCGCATGCCGCCTCCAGGCTGACAGCCTCCGAGCCTCCCCTGGACTGTTGCTCTCCTGCCTTCACGACTCTGTCTTCACTTGTCCCCAGCCCGGGCATCCTCCTCCTCTTCCAAGACCCAGCTCAAATGCCAGGGGGCACCTGTGAATAGTGGGCCCATGGCTCATTGGTCCTAGTCACGTGGCCTTGGCTCCTTTCTGTCTAGGCTTCTCATAGGTCTGGACGGCACTTCAGGAGGGCGAGGGCTGCAGAGAAACACTTTGTAAATTCTGCAGAGCGGTTAGACTAGGGTCCTTGTTCATTCAGAGATGTCCCATTTGGCATTTGCCCATCCATTTATTCAGCAGACACTAAACAAACATCCACCATGTGCCAGGCACTGTGCTATGCACAGGGGTTACAAAGATGAATTTATCCAATGAGATTTAAGATAAATTCAGGGAGCTCAAGGTCACAGGTGGGAAAGACAAGAATGGGTGCACAAACACCTGTGTGAAATAAAACATGTAAATAATACCTATTTATTTCACAGTAAGTGTGTATTATTATTATTACTGGAATGTCTGTGGAACTGCTGGGTGGCCAGTGTGGCTGCAGCACAGCGAGTGGGAGAAAGAGCTGGGGATGAGAGCAGGGAGGTCGAGGCAGGCAGGTCCTGCAGGACCTGTGGCCACGGTGAGGATTTCACCCCGACTGAGAGGAATTGTCTCTGGAGGACTCTCAGCAGAGGAGTGGCATCGTGTCACCTACTTTGTTAACAGGGACACTCTGACGGATCACCAGTGGATGTGGGCATAGAGGATGAACCAGAATTCGGGCTGTGGTGACTCAGTGCCAGTTCCCTGTGGTGCCATTCACTGAGTTAGGAACACTGAGGTGTGATCACAAAGTCCGGTTTTGGATGAGTTGAATCTGAATCTGAGGGTCAAACGACGTCTGGGAGCTCAGGCGGAGTCTGCAGCTTTTAGAGTCGGATTGGGCTCCCTGGGTGAACCGGGGACCCCTGGGCTCACCCAGCGCCTCACACGCTGAGTTTCACCTTCTGCTCACTAGTCTTTCTCCCTGCTAGATGACAGCCCGCTAGGGGCTGCTTTCCCAGCCTCAGTCACCAGCACCAGGCGGGCCATGCATTGGATGACAATGAGAGTGCGCTGAATGAGCAAATGAATGAATGAAGACAGGGCAGCCGCTAAAGCCCTGTGAGGCTATCCCTGGGGTCTTGGAGGCCGCCTCCGAATCGCTCTGGATTGCTCCTAAACAAAGGCTATTCCCTCCACTCTACCCAACCCCGGGAAGAGTAGGCTCTCTCCAAGCTCCTGAAAGATCACTTGAGAAGTACTGGTGACGCCCTCAATACCACTGTGGTCTGGGGATTCCTGGCGTCGTTCACAGGGCTTCTTAGTCTATCACTGCTCGGAGGGCTTGGCCCTTCCCTGGAGCAGGAGAGAAAAGGTCCCCTTCAGTTCCAAGACTCTGGCCGGGAGCTATGTGGCAGACTCTCGTCCCCGCCCCAGGATCCTGTGCAGCTGGGACCCTCACCACATGCCCTTCCCTTCACCCTCCTGCTGTGTCCTAACCCCCAACTGCTAGTCAGAAATGGGGTCACTGCGAAATGGAAATCTTGTTTTGCTCAAAATGACACTCTTTCCTGTTTAGACTCTTCCTAGCTCCCTAACCAGACTGTGAGCAAGAACATTCCACTTCCTACACCCTGATAAGGAACATGCACCCCCTCCTCGATCTCATTCCCAAGAACCCAGATTTCAGGAAAGAAGCCTGACAAGTGCCTATGGACACATTCCAGTAATAATTCTCCATCGGCTCTTCTCTGCCCTTCACCATCTCTGGCTTCTCCTCCTCTTTAGACACAAGAACTTTAGCAGGAATACTCTAGGAGTCTTTGGCAGGGGCCAGGGCCTGGGCCATATAACTAGGCTGATTCAGCTTTCTGCCCTTCGAAAACAACAGGGGGATGGGATGGAAAATAAAGCTACGTTAGTGCTGCTCTCTGAGTGGCCATAGTGACCTCTTGACCACAGGTCACTAGGGTGACCTCCAAGGGCATCTCTGTGTCTCCCCAAGTAGGACCCAGCCTCCAGAGGTCTCTTCTCTCTCTTCTAGGGAAATCTGTCCATTAGCAGCTGTCTTCCAAATTAGGGTAACGTATGTGCTCCTGTACCAGACCTCCTCCTGTGTAGCCGCTGGCCCTGAGCTTCTCCAGCGTCTGTCTGGAGAAACCCCAACCTGGTCTCAGACCTCTGTCCCCATTCAGTACTAGGTCATTTCTAGAAAAGGAAAGCTCAAGCTAGCCCAAGGCAGCCTCGATAGGGAGGGGTAGATGGACCCTGGCAGCCAGGGTGGAGACCCCATCTCCAGAGCTGTCTGCTGGTCCCCTCCATGCTCCGTAGGCTGGGACCTCGGAAACAGGCAGGCTTAGCCAGGGAGGGGCTGGAGACTTCATTCACTCCCTCCCTCCACACTTAGTCTTGGCTCCCCTGGGTACCCTCCTCCCACCTCGGCCTCCTTCCTTGTTGAACCAACAGCTCGATCTTGATCTCTTGAACTGGAAGGTCAACTCCAGAGGGACCTTCTCTGAAAGCCAATGCTAATCCAGTTAGGGGCTGGGCTGGGCGCTGCACTCCCTCTGTAGGACCAAGTGCAAGTGAAAAAATGCCAATTACCAGATGACAAAAGGGGTCCCTGCCCCTGGGGAAGGGCAAACTAGGGGGAGGGCCGGGAGGGGCAGAGTAACTGAACACCTTGCCGGAAATAGCTCCTATCAGTCCACTTAGGGAGCCATCAGCCCGGCAGATTTATGGGCAGCGTGTGCCCCTCTGATAGATCGGACTATTTAAAGGCAGCTGAAGCCTCCATTTATATCAATGTGGAGCAGAGAGGGAGGGCGAGAGGCTGGGAGGTGGGGAGTGAGAAGCAGCAGTGGGGGCCAGCCCCGAGGTGGGGTTGGGACTAGTGAAATGGCTTTAGAGAAGAGGTTAGGCCGCTGGCAGGAGGCCTGGGTTGCAGGGTGTCTCCCAGATCAAGTCCCATTGGCACCCAGGGAGGGGCAGGGAAGGGGGTGGTGTTCCCAGATTTTTCAGCAGCATCCCTTTCCCAGTCCTAGCCCAGCCTCTGTGCAAACCCTCCAGCTAAAACGGGTGGCCCTTGCGAATGCCGAAGTGGAACTCCTGATTGGATTTCTGGCTGTGCCCCGTCCTCCCAGCTGCGGGGCATGCTTGCCCTCCATGCAACCTTCCCCTTGCCTGGGCTGAGGGAGGAGGAAGGGGTAATTGTGTTAGGCTGGGGCATTAGCGCTGAGGAATGGGCCTGCTGCCTCCTGCCTGTGCGTCCCCAGCCTGCACTTCCTGGGGGCAGATTAAGCGGCTCCCGAGGCTCCCTCTAGCTCTGCCTGGGCCTTCCTCCCTAACTCCATTACTCCCTGGCGGAGGTGCTTGCCCGACCCATGGCGGTCCCTCTGATAATTCACCTCTCAGGAAACTCTGCCTTTCTGACCTCTCCCTGCCTCCTTCCTCCCACCCTCCCTGCTCTCTCCCTAGGCTTCCAGACCGGTACCCAACTGGCCTCATTCTCTTGGTTCAGTGGTGAACTGCTATAATTCACCAACACATTCCTAGGCACAGAACCAACATCTATCTGTCAGTTTGTTGGTTACTGGTCGATTAATTCACTCACTCACTCGTTCATTCATTCATTCATGAATGCTGACCGAGCACTTTCTAAGGCCAGGCCTCATGGCAGGTGCTGGGGCTACAGAGTTGATTCAGGAACTGTCCCTGTTTTGGAGGAACTTACAATCTAAGGGGCAGGGGAGCAAGGGAACGACATGACCAGACTTGTGTGTTATAAGGCTCACCTTCACCATATGTTGTGTGAAGAACAGATCAGTGTGGATGAGAACAGAGGGAGGAAAACAAAAGTGTGGTTCTCAACCATGGCCACACAATGGAATTAAAATGCTGATGCCCAGGCTGCACTGAGGTCAATTAAATCAGAATCGCTGGGGAGAGATCCAGGCTTCAGATTTTTTAAAAAGCCCCACCTAACTAGGGGATTCCAATATTCAGCCAAGGTTGAAAGGTTGAAAGGTTGAAAACCACTGACTTAGAAGGCAAAAGAGTTCAGGCAAGAGATGACAGTGATCTGAACATGGGTGGCAAAACAAGGTGGAAGGGAGAGGGGAATTTAAGAAATATGTCTCTTCTAGCTGTTTTTAACAGTTAACAGTCTCTGGTCTCCCATTCATCCCCTATTCCCAGTACTCTCACCACTCTTAGCAGACGGCCTCAATTCTAACTTCACAGAAGAAACTGGGGCCATTGGGTGAAACGCTGGAGGCAGGCACCTGCTCTGATTCTTTGAGGGCCGTGGATTTCTCCCAGGAGAGGTATCTAAGAACTTCGGAATTGCCCTGCACCTAGTGCGCAGCTGTAAATGTGGGTCTCTAACTCAGGACAGAGATATGAAGAGAACATTCAGATTTGGGAGACATTTGCTCTGGAGAACACGAGGGGCTGATGGAAGAAAAGGA
>RJWJ010025241.1:0-24082 GCA_004363605.1 Indri indri
GGAACCAGGATGGAGAAGACCTTTTGGTTGCCATGGGCATAGATGATAGTATTCAGATACAGAGAAAAGTCAGTCTGCAGACGGAGCCTTTAATCCACTCTCTGTGGCTTCCTTTAAGATGGATTGGGACACGACTATGGATACATTGAGGCGCGGAGCATGATAAGTTTGGGGAGCTGGTAGAGAAAGGTATTCTTCCCTCTGCTGCTCTCCTGGTCAGCCTGCTCCATGGCCAGCTTTGGGTCAACCTGATTTCACTCATAGGAACAGTCTTCTCTCTTGGTGTCAACTGACAGAACAAACCTTAAAGTTTCTGATGAGTATTATACTGTCACTGCATGATTCTTTCTGGCCCAAGATACTTGAATCCATTTGATCCATCACATAATAGCTTGTTAACAGCAGCCCTGAGAATATTAATCTCGATGACATCCTCCACATTGAAATGAACATCAAACGCTAGCTCAAGGGCGTTCTCCAGCAGTATGGGGGTCCTTGTAGTTAGATTCCACCCCAAGACACAAAGGACTCCAGTATAGCATTTTCCCGAGCAACCCTTAACTCCATCACCAGTGTGAAAAGCATGCTGAGGAGAGCCGGGAGGCCAGGGAGGGGGAGGCATCAGAGATATTCACTCACGTATCACTTCACTTCCCTGATAAGTGAAAGAATGAAAGAAAAGTCAAGCAGTTCCAGTGACTATGGCATGATATGCATGGGTCTGTCATCCCATTGTTGGACAGCTCTCATTGTCGAAACACTCACTCTAAAGAAGACCAGTTATATTGGTTTGCTAGCACTGGCTGCCGTAACAAAGTATCACAGACTAGGTGGCTTGAAAAAAAAAAAACTCACAAAATTTACTTTCTCACAATTCTGGAAGCTAGAGGTCAAGGTGTTGGCAGCTTTGGTTTCTCCTGAGGCCTCTTTCCTGAGCTCACAGATGGCTGCCTGCTCACTGCTTTCTCACAGGTCTCTCCTCTGTGCACGCCTGGGGTTACTCTGTGTGTCCTAATCGCCGCCCCTTATGCCAACTATATTGCTTTAAGGTCCACCCTCAAGGACTCATTTTATCTTAATTACCTCTTTAAAGAACCCATCTCCAAATGTAATCACATTCTGAGGTCGTGCTGGTCAGGGCTTCAGCCTGTGTCTTTTGGGTGGCACAATTCACGTATGAACACCCATCTTTGCCCAAGGACCTCTTGCTGCTTTCTGGATTCCCACAGTTCACTACCCACTTCTATCTCAACATTTCACTTTGCAGCACCATCTCGTACCCTTAATGTTTACATGGTATTTCACTGAATTTATTTGAAAATGTAAGCTGTGGTAGATGAGATAATGTGCCTCTCAGATACCCTACTTCAGGGTGCATCATTGACTAGCAGCCTCAGCTGCTGTGCTCTGAATCCTTCACTGCATCTGCACCAAGGTGACAATTCTCTAGGCTGCTCCCAGCCAATGAATGCATGCAGCACAGACACTAAGGCAGGCCCCTTCCTACAAGATACAGGGTGCCTCTGCTGAGTTTGGCTGAAGGACTCCCCATCAGTCTTTTCAGACTATCTTAGAACTACATGCACTCTGAGACCTTCCTTCCTTTTCCTCTCCTTCATGGGGGTCATATATGCACAATAGGCTGACAGCCTCCCCTCCTCCTCTGGCTTCCTCCTCATCTTCCCTTGCAGACATTTCTCCCAGTCATACCCGGCATGTCTAATAGTCTTGACATCTTTTTGGAGGGCCTGGCCATATTGCTTCTCCATGTGAAAATGATGGAGGTCTTCTCTCTTTGGAGAATATGACCTAAACTAAAAGAAAAAAAAATGAATTTAAGAGTGGAAATTGCAGACAGTTGGGAATACATATTTTAGAAAGGCTAAATATCCCTGAAATAATGCAAGAAAAAATAAGAATAACATGAATTTAGAAAGAGTATTTCACATTTCTGAAAAAAATACTAAATATTTTAAATACCAAATATTTAAATATTTAAAATTCTACAAAATTTTATTCTGAACATAATGATTTTTTTAAATATCTCTTTAGACTTAAACTAAATTTAATTTTCTGTATCAATATCATCATTAAGTAATCATCATCAGGGTTTCAGAGGGATAAGCACAACACATTGTGTGAAGAGAAGACTCTTCTTTTCATGTCTCTGTAACTATTTTATCAGGGGCAAAATGGGACCTACTCCCAGTCACAGCATAGCGACCACTGTCTACTTTGAGAGGAGCCAGAACCAATCTCGTTAAGCCCATTACCTGTTCATGTCAATCGCTACAGGGAATCCCAAGATTCTAGGTTTTCCCTCACTGCACACACGTTAATCACTCTACATCTCTGCATATCCTTTACGATGCCCCTTTCTTCTACCCTCTTTAATTCCTAAAACCTCTCCAGTGAGTCTTCTGGAATTTATGAGCCATCATACATAAAGCCTTCATTCTCTCTTCTCTAAAAATTACCTTCAACTCACTCTAAATGAAACTTAGCTCTCCCTTAAGGATGCTCTGTCCTCTGTAGGCACTCAGGTGGAAGCTGTTTTGTTTCCTTTAGCCCTCATACCACTGGGCCTGCATTTCTGTAAGTTTTCTCTTTGTTCCTCACTGCCAATTTCAGACTGTCATCTCGACATGGTCTTACACCTCTATAGCATTGATTATAAGGTCATTACCACTTAGGCTACACATCTGTTTACTCAATGATTCTTCTCCATCCTCAATGGTATCATCAACGTCCCTCAGACTCACCAGAACACACAATTCTCAAGGCCTTAGGACTTTCTGTTTCCTCACCTGATGACACGCTCTCAAACTTTTGTCTAGCTTGAGCTGTTTTGTCAACATTAATTTTTTAAATTCAGATTTCAAAGAGACCTACCCTGTTTACCATATTTAAAATTACAATCACAGTCTACTATACCTCTTATACTCTGGTGTTTCCCCATGGCACCTGTTTTTGTCTGTATCCTCTATCAAACTTGAAACACATGAATTATATTCTTCACTGTTGCATAACCAGGGTCTGCTATAAAGTAGGTACTTGCTGCAGTCTGAATGCCGATGTCTTCTCAAAATTCATATGTTGGAACCTAATACCCAATGTGACAGTTTTAAGTGGTGAAGCCTTTGGGTGGTGATTAGGTCATGAGAAGGCACCCTCATGAATAGAATTAGCACTCTTATAAAAGAGATGGAAGAGGACTGCCTTGCCCCTTCTGACGGGTGAGGACACAACAAGAAGGTACCATATTTGAAGCAGAGAGCAAACCTTCACTACACGTTGAATCTGCTGGTGCCTTGATCTTGGACTTTCCAGCCTCTAGAATGGTGAGCAATATATTTCTATTGTTTATAAACTGCCCAGTCTAAGATATTTTGCTATGACAGTTCAAACTAAGATAGTGCTTAATAAATATTTACTGAATGAATGCAATGCATTGAACTTATTTCAATTGTAATCTTTCCCTTAACTCAAAGAACTTAAATATTCCTTTAAGAGAAATAACATTGCTTTCTGTTTCACCTGGTGTATTCCTATCAATTTCTTCAGTCATGGTGCTCTGCTAATAACACATGAATAAAGCACAATTTCATATCTTGAAAAATTCCCTTTCTAACTGCAGAATGAAATATGTATACAGATAATAATAATTGCAGGGATACATATTTGTACATATTTAGACTTCAACTTTCTCTGGCAACTATGTGGAGGATAGTTTTGAGGGGAACAAAACCAGAGACAAAGAAAGTGATCAGGAATGCACACAGATATCAAAGTGAGAGACAATGGTACCTTATATTGAATTTATCGATAGTGCTGGAGAGGAGCATACAAATAGAAAATATTTAAGAGATAAAATTAGGAAAATTATTTTTAACTGTGTTTAAAAAGTGAAATAGACAGAGGAAAGACTGTGTAATAAACAAAGAGAGATTAGGGAAAAAGTCAGTTGAGAGAGCCCATTTTTTATTTGTTTTAGCATCAGCTTTTGCAGTATCTCCTAATATTGAGGAATATATTTATATGTTCTTATTCTTTTTCCCTGAAATTTAAAAATAAATTTCTTGAGGTAGGTGGTCAGATCTTTGTCAGTAATATGTCTAAGAAAAAGTGATAAGCAATGGTAAAAAATAAAATTTTGCATTTATTTTGCACATGAATTCATTCTATATCTGCCATTAATAAAATGATCTCTCTCCCTCTCTGCATTTGCAAATATACCTTACAGAGGAGGGGTGTTATAAGATTGGTTAATATATGGATGGAATTTATTATTGTCTTTTATCATTTTCAAATGCTAGTTGAAGAAGAAATCTGATAAGTATACTAAAAAAGGGAAATCGTTTTTAGATTTTCATACTGTGTTGTATGTATTTTCATAGTGTGGCTGCTCTAAGTCTCCTATGTTGATTCAAAGTTAAATAAATGCCTCATATTCTCACACATAGGTGGGAGGTAAGCACTGGCTTAGCTATGGCTACACAAGGACACACAGAGCGGCATAATAGACACTGGTAACTTAAAAAGAGGGGAGGGAGTGAAGGATAAAAAAATACTTATTGGGTACAACGTACACTATTTGGATGATGAGTATACTAAAAGCCTAGACTTCACGACTGCACAATATATACATGTAATGGAATTCAGCTTGTATCCCCTAAATCTATTGAAATTGAAAAAAACCCAAAACACCAAAGTTATTCTAGAAGTCCAGAGTTTGTACGCTGATATGCTGATTATTATCTCTTGTAAAAAGAAACATCCACTTTAGAGGCGGTGTTAACAAGCAATGCTGTGCACAAATTTACATGCATTATTAGCACTTTGACAACAGGGGCCTTGTGTCAGTGGTGAACATAGAACAGATGCCACAACCCACTGGGCAGACTCTCACAATGGCTTTTTAGTTGCTTTCAAAAGATGAAGAAAATTGCCTCCTCACCTTCTAAAGAAGGTAATTCGTGAGCACATGTCAAATGATTGTGAATAATTCTATGAAATTACTTGTCACATGAATTGTGTTCAGCTCATATTGACTTTTTGTAGGTAGGGAGGTACTTTTTCATGGTAATAGTATGAATAGTATGATGAAATCAACTAAGTCGGAACACATTTTGGTTGATACGGTTAACTCTAATCCCATTATTAGATAACTACTATATTAATAAAGAAATAGTTTTCAACCCAGCTGTTTGAAAACACAATAGACAAGAACCCTAAATCATGGAAATAATTATAATGTTTTGTATTATGAACTTTAATCTATTCACTTATTAGCTATTTAAGGCATATGCATTTATAAAGGTATATAAGTTAGGCGATAGCTCACCTTGATAGGAGACATAGAATTTGGGAAGTGCATTCCGGGAAGAGGGATCATGGAGGTATGAAACAGAAAAGTATTTTTAGGGAACAACAATTAATTTTGAGTTAATGGAACATAGAATTTAGACGTAGGGATAGAGGCAAAACTAAGATTAAGCTGGAGAGATAGGCAGGAGCTAGATTCAGAAGCAAAATTGATTAGGTATAAAGTCAGAACAAGAAGCCTGTCATAGAAGATGCAAATATCATTATGCACAAAAGCTAAACTAAATATTATAACTCACCAATAACATTTTCTTTAAATATTATGGGAAATATAATGAGAGTACAGCCATTCCTCAGTCTCCCTGGGGGACTGGTGGCAGGACTTCCCTCAGATACCAAAATTGTGGATGCTCAAGTCCCTGATATGAAATAGTGTAGTATTTTCACATAACCTGTGCATGTCCTCCCACATAAATTGTCTCTAGATTACTTATAATACCTAATTCAATGTAAATGCTATGTAAATAATTGCGTTACTGTATTGTTTCAAGAATAATGACAAGAAAAAGTCTGTACATGTTCAGTACATACATAATTTGTTTTTGAAATATTTTTGATCTGCAATTAGTTAAATCCGTGGATGCAGAACCCTTGCATATGAAGGGTCAATCATGTTACTTTATATAATCTAATTAAATTATTGCCATTTTCCAATAAATGAAAATACACACATTTATTGTAAGAGAAATGATTTTTGAAATAGAATCATGGGCTTCTTCTCGGTTCTTAACCTATTTGGTTATTTTTTGTTATTTTATAGTATTAAATATTATCCTCATTGTAACTCCCATTTGCTTCTAGAAACTATGCCATCTAATTATGTCTTCAATGTCTTCTTCAAGTCTTTGTTTCTAGCCAAGCCTAATATTATTCCTGACCCTTCTTGAATTATATTCAGTGAATAAATCTATCACCTGCTTCTGTAAACTCACTCTGGGTTTCCATGACTGCCCCTGTCCCCAGTGTACACAGTTACCTTCATAAAGACAAGCCCTTCCTTCTATCTCCGCCTGTCAGAATCTACTCAGGTCAAGGTCCAGGAAAATGCAACTCCTTACATGAAGCTCTAATTAACCAAAGAGAATTAGTCTCTACTTTTGCTCCCACAGATATGTGTAAGCCTTTATTTGAGAAATAGACTTGTTATCTTCTTTCTTAAATTATATATACACTACCCAAACCTCCTATGCGAGACGTTAAGTTATTTGAAAGAGAGCCAGGTCCTGATGTTGGCATCTCCAACATCATGTTTCTTGTTTGGTCCTGACCTCTGCAACCCTCTTTCTCTCACATCTAGGATGGTCAGTCTCCACCAGAATTATAATCTATTTCCCAGTGCCCAGAACTAGTTCTGAATAAACCAGTCTTTAGGCATAATGGATTTAAATATTAAACCCATTCATACTGCCCATTGACATATTGTATTTTATATGAAAACACTGTGAACCTGTTTACCTGTTATTCAGACGTGGTTACCTAGTTGATCATTCTTGTATTCCCTTACCCTTGGACTATTCTGTTAGATTTATGGTCAGAATTAATGTCTTAAAGTTGTTCAGTCTTCACCCAGGGCACTGATTATTGGAATTGGTAGGCATTATGTTCAATAAATGTCTGTTGAGTGAATGAATGAATGAATGAATGAGTAGAATACATACAGGAATCAATGAATGAATGATTGAGACTTAGTGGAATCATGCACTGATTGCCATTGTCCTGGGAATTATACTCAATGTGGAGATCACCCCTTAGGTATACAATTTTTCCCACTAGGCACCTTCCTTTCCTATCTAGTGGATGTGTTACTGGTAAGGAATGAACATGTCCTCTCTGTGCGATAAAGGGAACAAGGAGAGAGTCCTTTGATGAATAATCTAATATTTAATAATGTTACTAATTACAAGTATAAGCACTGCAATATACATCTTTTAAAGCAGTAAGGAGACCTCAAGATTATTTACAATTCATCCTTTATGCAGAAGAGGTTCCTGACCATGAGAAAGGTCCAGTTACTTGTTTAAGTCTCACAAGAAATTGCAGCAGAATTGAGAAGGCAGCCTTGGTTTTCTAACTCACCATGCAGTGCATTCTCCATTACAGGGACATTTGCATCATGGCATTACTGATGAAGTGCACTAATATGACTTAATTTTTATATTTTCTGGCTAGTGATTAAATTGTTAATTATTGCTGTGCCACAAAATTGCCAAGAATCTTTATAAAGTATTGTGTAAACTGTGACTTTATGATACGTCAGTCTTTTCTTGATGCCACCTGAGCTAAATGTAACATTTTTTTGCAAGAACTTTTCTAATCTGCCAAATGGTTTTTAAAAAGCAGTAAATACAAAGTAAAATCTCAAAGTAAATACTCAATTCTCAAGGGAACAACTTAAAAAGGAAAGCAACAGTAGCCTTAGGAGGTGCTTCTAAGAGGTTTTGTGGTCTGGCTAGAACTTTGCACTCTGAAATCCCTCCAGGAAGGAAAGCCATTTGTGCTGGCTGTGCTGGTGTGCAGAAGGCCCTGAGAGCGAGTTAGAGCGCTGCCGCGGATGTTTCCCATTGCTCTTTTCAGCCCCCAGGAGACTTCTTAGTACATTTGAAGCAGGAACGCAAGGAATCAATTCAACTCTTGTGCTTGTGGAACAGATTAGGAGACAAGGACTTGCATAAAAACATTTCAATTTTCACATTGTTAGAATTCATTATTATACTGAATGCTGTTGTATTAGTTTGCAAGGGAGGCCATAACAAAGCACCACAGACTGGGTGGCTTAAACAGCTGGAATTTATTTCCTCATAGTTCTGGAGGTTACAAGTCCAAGATCAAGGTGTCAGGAAGGTTCTCCTGAGGCTCGGCATGTAGATGACCATCTTCTCCTCTGTGTCTTAGCACAGTCTTCTCCACGTATCTCTCCCTGTGCTGATCTCCTTTACTTACGAGGACACCAGTCATATTGGATTAGGACCCACCCCTATGACCTCATGTTACCTTAAATACGTCTTTAAAGACCCTATCTCCAAATACAGTCACATTCTGAAATACTAGAGGTTTGGGCCTCAACATATGAAATTTGGAGGAAAAGACTTCAGCCCGTAACAAATGTCTTTCACTGTAGGTCCAATTTACAACGCAAAGTATAGACAATTTGGGGGCCATGATTTGAGGATGTTTTGGGAGAATAAAGCAATTCTAGATGAAGTGCCAACAAGTCCTGTGCTTATCTTGTTGGCAGAAAACCTGGAAGAAAGTTGTAAATTGAGCCTTTTCTTAAATTGCCTATGCTTAGATTCTAAGACATTATCACTGAAAAATGATATGTGTTTGTTTTTATGTCCATATGTGTAATCATTATTTGACTTAAAATATTTGTTAAGTAAAATTCTTGCTTAAAATTATGGTGAGTTTATGTCAGTGATGAAACTTAATTTGAGTGTTCATTTATAAGAAAACATCAGGTATTTATTTTTTGATGACTAAGTTATTAGAAATAGAAAAATTTTCTAGATAGTTAAGGTATGATAGGTGGAATAATGCTCCTCCAAATGGGACTTTGCAGGTATGATTAGGTTAAGCACATTGAGATGGGGAGATTACCCTGGATGATCCTGGTTGACCCAATTAGATCACATTAGTCTACAAAAGCAGAGAACATTTCTTGGCTGTAGGGAGCCAGAGAGAGAGCAGCATGAGAGGTTCCATGTTGCTGGCTTTGAAAGTGGAAGAAAGTATCATGAAATTATTTAGAAGCTGGAAGAAGCAAAGAAACAGACTTGCTTTGAGACTCCAGAAAGGAGCACAGCCCTGCCAATACCCTGACCTTAGCCTATTGAGACTGGTTTTAGATTTTGGATTTCTGACCTACAGAACTGTAAGATAATAAATATGTGGGTTTTTTTCATTGTTATTTATTTTTTTGGAGACAGGGTCTTGCTCTGTTGCCTGGGCTAAAGTGTAGTGGCCTCATCAGAGCTTACTACAACCGTGAACTCCTGGGCTCAAGCGCCTGGGCTCAAGCTCCTGCCTCAGCTTCCTGAGTAGCTGGGACTACAGGTGCGCACCACCATGCTGGGATAAGTTTTGTGTTTTTTATAGAGACGGGGTCTTGCTATACTGCTTAGGCTCATCTGGAACTCCTGGCCTCAAGTGATCACCCTATGCCTGGGGTGCCTGTTAGTTTACTCTAAGGGACATTCAGTCTCAGTAGTTTGAAAAGTAAATAGGAAATTCCTAACTTCGACATCTTATTTTTCTTCTTATGGCTTCACAATAAAATTGATTTTTCTGTATCCACACTTTTTCACCCAGCTCCAGGGCACCTGAGTTGAGTGCTCCTCACACAGTTGGGTATTGTTTTATGATTAGTTGGCACCATCTCTGTGGCTCTGTCCAAGAGTTCTCAGTCCACTTACCTCTGCCAGCTATGCTAGACTTGTGTTGACTTTGTAAAGGAGAACAGATTTTCCTGGGTGGAGAGTATGACAAGGTAGTGGTTTACCTGAAAGAGCTGCCACTCAGACTAAAGCAGGAAATAGATGACATTTTGGGAGAGAAAATAGTTCTCCTAGTCTTGGGATTACTGGGACATGGAGGTCAGAGAGAGGGCAATTTTTTCAGGCGCCATATTTGGTCAAGATGACAAACCGACTAGGTCCAGCTTACTATATTTTAATTAACCAGCACCCTGCATGGTGTCTCTTACACTAAGTAATGGCACAGGTAAGAAGAGAGGATACCCTAAGACTGGGAGTGGATAGGTTTGGGTAGACATAGACAAAGCTGAGAACTCTGAAGTCCCAAATTTTCCTGATTGTTTGCTGATACGGGTAGCCAGTCCCTGTACCCGTCTGAAGAAACCAGTCTTCTTCATGAAATATGCACATTGCTTTTTTAAAGGATTGATTTAATGCTTTAGTATGATTTTGACCTGAACATTTGATTGTTGATTATTTATAATTAAGTGATTTTAACATTTATTCTCGAATGGAAAGTATTATAATTTTATATTTAAGTCAATGGTCAATGGATTATTTCCTACAAAGAATCTGCATGTTCTGGGAAGGTATTTATTTATGTTTTTTTTAGAGAGACAAGGACTTGCTCTGTTGCTGTGGCTGGAGTGCAGTGGCCCAGGTCATAGCTCACTGTAACCTTGACCTCCTAACCTAACGCAATCCTCCCACCTCGGCCTCCCAAAGTGCTGGGATTACAGGTGTGAGCCATTGTGCCTGGCCTGGGAAAGTATGTAAATCATAAAAGTAATGATCTGTAATTGTCAATTCCATTAATTAATTTTTGAGAAGAAAATATAAAAACTAGACAATGTTTTAGAAATAAAAAAAAATCAATCTGAATTTCAAGCAGAGTTACCCAAATATAATCCTATTTAAACATATAGAAGATGAGTCAACCTGCCAATGAATCCTGAGAGCCAAGGGCAATGACAGGATTTGTGCTTGGATTGTTCTTTTAGTAGATTTGATCAACCGGTGTTAATGTGACTTGAACTCTGAAATTCCAGCCAGAGCCTAAAAAGTCTTTTACTCAATTCCCCTGCTACCTGAAATCACTGAATTTAACACGCCTCCAGTTCTAATCCATTAAAGTTAACAACTTTCAGAGCCATTAGTGATAACAACTTCCTCCGTCACAGTTTCTCATAGAAACCCCCTGTGAAGAATTTATACAAAAAGTAGATCAAGGGAAAATAAACAAATTCAAATCTTTTAACACACTGACACTAGAGATGAGGACAAAGTGCCCAGTCAAGGTTCACAGGCAAGTGCATGGTGCTGAGCCCAGTTCAGCAGACTCCATCGCAGGCTCTCCTACCATGGCTTATTTACTTCAGGATGAAAATCTGTGTCTTGTGGGGGACAGGCTAGGTTTTATAATGCCAAGCTTTCTCCCTTCTGGAGTTTACAAACAACTGTCAGATGGACAGGCAGCTGTTTGTGAGGGGCACTGGAGTCTCAGTCATTTGTCCTGAACTCAATGCACCTGCCTCTTGCTTCCCCGAGAAACCAATTGTCTTGAAGACTGCCCTGCAAATCATGCATACTCTTAAATGCCTTCCTTTTGTCTCACCTGGATATTTGGGTTTGTATTTGCAGACTCACGGAGAATTTAGTATTTCTGGCAGTGGTTTTAGACCAGCCATCGAGCCTTGCTTTGTATTCCCTCTTCTCTCTCTCCTTTGCCCTGCTCGGGCAGCAAGGTAGAACTGAGGAGTGGGCAGGGGAGACGGTGCTGGGATTAAATGATTTTTCTTTTTTATTTACAGTTAAAGTCTGGATATTCTCTGTCTTCAGTTATGCTGAGGGCCTTGCTTTTGTATACATAAATTTTCTCCTTCTTTTTCTATATTGTTTTTCAGTTACCTGGAAATTCCCAGTATTATTATTTTTTTAATCATAAAGACACAGGTTGTAACATGAAAGTATCCTGAAGCGTCTTGTAGTTTGGTCCCCTCCCTTCAGGCAGTTTATGAAGTGCCATCCTCTTCAAGTGCCAGGGGATGAAAAATTTACTGCTAAAAACAAGGCTCAGGTAGAATCTTAACACGTTGTAAAAAAGTCCATACTGCCTAGAACCCCTTTAAACTGTTTTATCATGTTGTTTTCAGCAACTTCAGGACTATTTTCTGAAATGTGGGCAAATACAATAAATAACATGCCATGGTTAAAAATTAATTGATCATGAAATTATAAAAATCAGTTTTATTTTTGTTATGTTACAGGAAGAGAAAAAAATCTTATTCATCATTAGAATTGCAAAGATATAATAATTTTATTATAACAAATGAAATTTTGTTTTGAATTGTTCATTCCTGAAACAGCTGAATGAATGTTAATTTGAATATTACTTAACAGAGAGGATACCTAACTGTAGCAAATACTAATTGAATGGAGTTAAAAAGTCAAAAGTCCAAGGTCTTTGTTCATATACACCCCCATGGTTATAATTTTTTGTCAGATTATTTTTAATGTCATCTATAGTTATGATACCAATGAGTTATGTATGACCTCAGCTTTTTTGCTGTAGCAACAAGTACTATGATCTCATTTTTTTGCTACAATTCAAGTAATTTGTTAGACTAACTCTTTCGTAAGTGGATTGTGGGCACCCCTTAACTATGGTTGATTTTGATCATCTACCCAGTTGGTAGTATGGCTGATCTGCACTTTGGTACTATTAATTTTCAAATCACGTCTACTGCATCACGGAGATCATAAAATCCTAAGAACTTGGAGTCATATTACATGTGACTTTAGGCCAATAAACGTGTCATGTTGATGGCTCTACAGTCCATCAAACATCCTGATGCTGGTGAAGATCTTGTATCCTCAGTGCCAATTACTTATCATGAGATAGGATGAAAGGGTTACAAACTCTCACTTTAAGTCCATTATTAAACATCCTAATCTTAACCATTTTAGAGGTTTCTTTTTTGTTCTGAGCATTATCAGTGTTTCAGATAAAAGCTTCTCCCATTTATGTTCACTATTTCAGGGGTCCCCAACCTATGGTGAGTTGTACGATTATTTCATTATATATTACAATGTAATAATAATAGAAATAAAGTGCACAATAATTATAATGTGCTTGAATCATCCTTAAACCATGCCCTCCCCTCCCCCCCCTCCCCCCGGTCCATGGAAAAATTGTCTTCCATGAAAACAGCCCCTGGTGCCAAAAAGGTTGGGGATGACTGCTCTGTATAACTTTTCCTCTCTCTTCTTTTAAACCACTGGAAACAAGTTCTCAGTAAATCCATACTCCTTTTTCAATTTATGGCAATATTTAAAGAAGCAAATTTCTTTTTAGCTCTTTAGACTGAAAATAGAAATGTATCAATTGTTGGCCTATGAAGAGATCCCTTATCCATTTAGGGAGTGTTGATGTGAGAAGGGAATGAAAGCTCAGAATTTCAAGAGTTTGCCTTGTGAGCTGACTCCATAGCCTTGGTTTCCACTGTTTTGTAAACTAACTGCTTTGGTTGTTTGCTTAACTCATCACTGTGGCCCATTCATATTCTTGTGTTCATACTTTCTGTTTTGTTTTTACTGACCTTATGCCCATTTCCTTCTTTAACTTGTTTCTCGTAATTGGTTTTGCCACAATCCATATCTTTGTATCGAGATGAAGTTTAAGCCAAGAGTTCTGTATGATCGAGAAAACTATGTTATCTCTGCATTAGTTTATTCATTTATTATGATGACTTTATTAATGAAGTGTGATGTGATGCCTACTCTGATATAAACTAAAGATGCAGTCACAATTTCTGCTCTAAAGAAATTCAGTTTAGTAGAGTAGAAAAAGCAATAGAATGCAATGTAAGGAGTGATATGATTGAGGGGTGGAGTAATTGTCTTGAGAATGCAGAAAAGCATTGCCGGGGGAGCAATCAGAAAGCTGTAAAAAGGAGGTGGCTTCTGGTCTGAGTCATGAAAAATTACTAGGAGTTCAACAGTAAAATCCCTTCTTCCTGTCTACTAACGCTTAACTTTCAGCAAATATCTCCAATTTTAAGACATCATTTTTTTATCCTTTATATTTTTCTCCTATTACCACCCTATTTCACTTTCTTCCCCCCATCAGCTCTCACCTTCTTGGAAAAGTCATATGGATTTTCTCTTTATTTTCCTAAAAACTGATCTCTCATCAATCACAGCTATCTAGATTCTGCTCCAGCCACTACACAAAACATATTTGTCAATTTTCATCAAAGACATCCTGATTGCCAAATTCAGTAGCAACTTTTCTGTCTTATTTTATTTGACTTTTCAGTATTATTTGGCACAGTTTACCACTGCCTTCTTGAAACTGCCATGAGTTCACTTTTTCTATCACTTGCTTCTAATTTTCCATATTTCTGGAATGTTAAAATCTTCCTTGGGTACTCTTCCTTCTCACAGTACGTAAAGAATGCTATAGGTTATACATTTCTAGAGATTCCTTTGGTTAATAAATTATATACTTTATATAATAATACCTAAGCATAGGACCCACATCTGCAGAACTGAAGACTGCACCTGTGTTTCTCTGGTCTAGACAGCCAGTCTGCAAAGGCATCATTATTCCGACACCAGTTGATCTGTATGTAATAAGGGAACTACTCTATGTAAGATTCTAAGGATAAAGGAAATTTATAGATAACTAGTTAACAAATTATGTGGCAATAATAATTTGGGGTTATTTTGCTTTTCTTCTCCTTCCATTAGTATTCTGGGCTGCCTTATTAGCTTTGCAAAAATAATTTTATTTTAATTTATATTTCTATTTGCTTTTATTAAATCCATTTGCTTTATTGTTGTTTTCTGTTTATGATGTTTCTAGCAGCAACCATGAGCTCATTTGCTATACAGTCCTCCATCGTGTATTTATTCACTCCTTTCATGTCGTTAAGGAGGATGTTAAACTGGAATGTGATGATGATCCACCCTGAGCGTACCTCATTAGACACTCCTCCCCGACTGCAGAGTGAGCTATTTATTCAGTCCTCACGACCAGCATTCTCTTACCTACATTTCATCAACAGCTACTTTAACCAGGCTGTTATTATTTTTCAATTTCCCAAATTTCCTGTCTTCATTTTTCTCTTTAAAAAATGAAAGCCATATCTAAGCCATTACCAATGGCTCATTGATTTTTATGTTCCTCCTTATTTGTCATCAGGCTTAAATTTTCTCTGCCTCCTTTTCTTCCGTTTCAATATTTAAAAATGCTACTGATTGGTGTTACTGACATGTCTGTGTGTTGCTCTCTGCTATTTTCTGTGAAATTTTCTTTCTTGGATTCTGTTTTCCATTTTTTAACAGGCTCTTGTTTGTATCTTATGTAATAAGTACCATATTCTACCTTAAACTGTGGGAAGGTAAGAAATGCATGTTGTGCATGCTTTTAAAGTGAGCACTTTATAAATTATGTTTCCTTGAGGTGATGATAGGTGATAATCACAAACATCTTTCATGAAAATTTTCCTTCGTGTCATTCAGGATTTGGCAACTCTATTTTTTTTCACCAAAAAATCATTGCCTAGAACAATGTCTTGGAGCTTTTTCCCCCTACGTTTTCCTTTATTATTTCTATAGTTTTAGGTCTTACATTTGTCTTTAATCCATTTTGAGTTGATTGTTGTATATGGTTTGATATAAGGGTTAAATCTCATTCTTCTGCATGTGGCTATCTGTTTTTTCCAGTACCATTTATTGAAGAGAATGTTCTTTCTTCATTGTGTGTTCTTGGCAACTTTGCTGAAAATAAATTGACCATAAATGCATGGATTTATTTCTGAGCTTTCTATTCTGTTACATTGATATATGTAACATACGCAAATCAAGACACATTTTACCTCACTTTAACAGAATGAGTGATAAAACCATATGATCATTTCAACAGAGTCAGAAAAAGCATTTGACAAAATTCATCATATCTTTATGATGAAAATTTTCAACAAATTAGGCATAGAAGGTATGTACCTCAATATATTAAAGGCCATATATGACAAACACCCAAGTAACTTCATATTTAATGATGAAAAGTTAAAACGTTTTCCTCTAAGATCAGGAACAAGACAAGGGTGCCCACTCTTATCACTTCTGTTCAATATAGTACTGGAAGTCCTAGTAAAGGGTTTAGAAAGATCACAGGATACAAATTATATCAGTTATCTATTTATTCATTAAAAATATTGTAAAAATAATTTTTGAAATGACAATAGTCCTTTATTTTATTTCACATTTTGTGTAGGCCAGGAATTCATATAGGGAGCATAGTGGATGTCTTTTCTCTGGTCCAAAATATCTGGGGCCCCCACTGAAGTCTGGCAGAAATCATCTGAAGTTTCATTCACTGACAGGTCTGGCAGTTGAGTGGGGACTTATCTGGAGCTGTCAGTCAGAACACTCTCATGTAAACTTTGTTCCCTCACAACATGATGACCATGATTTGGGGCACAGATGCAAGAGTCCTGAGATACAGATAATCTAGTGGAAGCTAATTTGTATTTCCCAAATAACCCTTGGAAGTCATAAAATCTGTCGTCTGTAGAATTCTGCTGTTAATATTGTTGAAATGCTTTGAAAGATACACCCAGGTTCAAAGAAGGAAACAGAGATTCCCATCTCTAGAAGGAACGCCAATGTTAGACAAACATTTAGGATGGAATATATATTTGCGCCCTTATTCTTGGGAAAACTCCATCTGTAATACAAACATAATGTACAAAAATACACTATATTTCTATGTACCAGGAGTGAAGATTTGAAAAATGGATATTAAAGAATTACCACATATAATAGCTTAAAAATATACAAACTAGTTAGATATAAGTTAAAATTATATGTGTAAGACTGTACATTAAAAACTATAAAATACTGTTGAGATAAATAGAAGAGGACCTAAATAAATAGGAAAGTGCATCAAATTCCTGGATTGAAATTTTCAGTGTTGGTAAGATGTTTGTTTTTTCCAGATCGATCCGTTGACTCAAGGTAATTGGTTCTTTTTTTTTTTTTTGAGACTAAGACTCTGTTGCCCAGGCTGGAGTGCAGTGGCCTCATCATAGCTCACTGCAACCTCAACCTCTGGGCTCAAGGGATCCTCCTGCCTTGCCTTCTCTAGTAGCTGGAACTACAGGTGTGCACCACCTCACCTGGCTAATTTTTCAATTTTTTGTAGAGACAGTCTCCCTCTTGCTCAAGTTAGTCTCAAACTCCTGGCCTTAAGCAATCCTCTCACCTCCGCCTCCCAAAGCAATTTTATTCAAAACAATAGCAGCCTTTATTTGGTTTGTTGTTTTTTGTTTTGGTTTGGTTTTTGTAGAGAAGGAGTAGAAAATGACAAACTAATTTTAAAATTTATATGCTCATGCAAAATATTTATAATAGTCAAAATTGGGCTATAGAAATAAAAGTTGTCCACTACCAGAACCACTAGAGGGAAGGTCAGCAAAGCCTGCAGAAAGAATGGCATTTAAACTTTCTATATGCCTGCAGATTATTTTTTTTAATGTTAGGGAACATTGTCTCCATTCATAACCACCCCCCCGTGTACGTTTATTAAAGTATAAACACTTATAACACATGTTATGTGCAGATATATGATAGGTAAATGAGAATATAAACTCTTATGCTCAATTTGCCCATTTTCATTATTACAGATGGTGCTACATACAAAACCATTTATCTGATAATGAACAAATATGAAATTAATATTTTTATTTTAATTAAAAATCAATTGTACATAGATAAATTATACCCTTACTTCCTATAAAAACTATAAAAATCTCAGCACAAATATTATTTACAAAGAATCATAAGCTAGGCTACCATGACTTTACAATTAGATGTGGTCCTAGAAATGTCTTTGCTGGCTTACTTTTGATTCATATGAGAGACTTGCATTTGCAGTTTTAGATGCTTATTGGAGACCAAAACTTAAATATTCAGCTACAAACATAACAAGGTGATGACTGGGATTTTTTCTAAAATGCTTCTAGTAAATTATGAATACATGATGAAGAATAATACATAAGTATTACTTCACAGCCTCAAAACCAGTAGACTAGAAATAGGAATCCCCTGACACCAACAACCCACCCACCCTTGACCAAATAAGATTGCTTATTTATATTTGAATTTATGAAACCTTTCTGGGTTTCTATAATTCTCTCCTCTACTTGATCTACATGATTTAAATCTTTTTCTTTCCCCCATAGCAGTTATTTCCCATGATTAGAAGCAAAATAAATTAATCATTTTGGGTATCTTGCTATTAAAAAAGCTATATTATTTCTGATTATTAGGAATAGAGAAAATATCATAGCTTCTAATCTATATTTCTTTGAATTGTTACATAATATTTAGGCAGTCTCTGAAATAGCTCAGAAATATTTTTCACTGTTATGATTTACTATATTATTTAATATGCATAGAAATATTTGAGGGTATATCTTTTAAATTATGCATACTATTTTATTGCACTTTAAAAATTGGCTTTGTTTCTGAGATATTAGCCTTTGAATTTCCTGATTTGTGGGTTTAATTTTAACTCTAATCATTCATAATTATACATATTTCCCATTGAATTCATTAAGACATTTCATTAAATGTTTACTTATAATTGAGGAAATGAAACATTAAAAATTATCTTTTTTTGAATAAATACATTCAAAAATCATTTCATTAGCATATTATAAGTGGCACTGGTAAGTAGACACTGCATATAGAAACAAAAATCTGCTTTCTCATGAATATTTCATGTTGTGATAGAATAGAATAAGAGCTTTACCAAATTTTATTATGGGGATCAAATAATAGACACTATTCACCTTTTTGTGAAATTATTTTGTTAATATTGTGAAATTTACTATCATCATGCTTTAAGGAGCAAGTAGAAAGAATAATAGTTATGGAGACAATGTTATAGGTTGATTTTTAGAAAAGAGACTGTGAGGATGATATCAGGGGCTAATCTGAACAGTCATTGGTGATTATTAAGCATTTAACAAAGCATCGGTGGCTCTGTAAGGGTTTTTTATGTAGATATACATCCCACAAAACCCTTATAAACTATATACTAATTATTTTTCTTTGTTTAAAGAAAAAATTAAATAAAGAGAAAGTACTTAATTTGTCCAAGGTTAAATAAAGAGCACATATCAGGAAGAGAATTTGAACATGGACTTGTTGATTTACCAAACTGAGCTCAAAACACCAAGCTGTGTTCTTTGGGGGTATCAAATTGCATCCTAAGTATTCCTTCCTCTGATAGTGCTCAGTACAATTTTACTGGATTCTATTTGACCATGTTTTAAACAGTAACATCAGAAAATATAGTATACACACTAGAAACACATATTTTTAAACTAATAAAAATTTACTAAAACCTTGCTATGTTTCAGGCCTTTATGAAAGATAATACTTATTTTTAAAATTATTTGTAATTCATGAATCATGCTTAATTATTTATAATTTTCTTAAAATTCAAAAATATATAAAGCAAAGTATTCTTTCTCTTCTCCTGTCTCTTAAAGCCACTCTCCACCCCAGAGAAAAACAGTAGTAAAAATTTAATTTAGGCTGGGTGCGGTGGCTCAAGCCTATAATCCCAGCACTTTGGGAGGCCAAGGAAGGAGGATTACTTGAGAACCAGGAGTTCAAAATCAGCCGAGGCAACACAGGGTGACCTTGTCTCTATAAAAAGTAAAAAAAAAAAAAAAAAAAAATAGGTGGGCATGGTGACACACATCTGTAGTCTCAGCTACTCGGGAGACTGAGGCAGGATTGCTTGAGTCCAGGAGTTCAAGGCTGCAGTGAGCTGTGTTCAGGCCACTGCACTCCAGGCTGGGCAATAGAGTATCAGCTAGTTTAAAGCATCATAGACCAAAATGCAGCTAGTGGTGATTACCACTTTTTCTGCTTTTCATTTCTCTAGGAAAATCATATTAAAATACTTATCTATTATGATTCCTCTACATTTTAAAAGTAGTTTTAATGTTGTACTTTTGCTGTTTTTTAAGAAAAATAATTGCATTCTGTTCTTTCTCATAAACTATTACATTGTTGAGGGTGGGTCCCATATTTCTTCTTAGTATCCCAAGTATTTAGAAAAGCACCTGTGCATAGTAAGCACCCAAATGGTTATTGAATGTTTATTACAGACAATATATTAGTTGTTTAATTTCATAATTTTATGAAAGGAAATGTAGTACAACTTTAGTGTCATGGAAAGCTGTAATAATTTGGTTCATCAACATTTGAGCTATCCTATTACACATTTAGAAAATTTGTTACAACCTGAATCTAATTTGTTGCTTAACTTTGTTTCCCAGGAATTAATACGTGGTTATATTTTGTGAAACACTTTGTGTTTTGTAAATAAAAAGTGACACATTTTTAGTTTTCTAAAATTAGTGAATTTAGATATTTAGATATCTTCGATCTATTAAGAGTCTGATACATTGAGTTTAAACATCAGATCCACTCTCTCCAAGCTTCCACCTTAGCATCTCTGAGCCTGTTTTCTCCTCTTTAAAATAGGTATAAATGCATTTACATTGTGCCCAGATGACTGTAGACAGGAAGAGGAGCCACCACCCAAGAAAGCGTAATTGATCCTGATTATTATAAAGGGGTCAGAGAGGAATAGGTGTAGTAGCTATGTGATCTACTTTAACAGCTCCTTTTCCTCCTTTGCCTCGTTTTGACAATAGAAGGACAAATGTAGCCACCCTAGTCCAAGACAGACACAATGGCCCAGGGAAGAGGTGATAACTGAGGGGAACAGATTCTTTAATGGGTAGTGGGAGAGGGTGATGCTGAGAATCAGTTGTGGCACTGAGACAAGCTGCATCTGTGGCGATGTAGTTTGTCCCACGGATCTTCCTTATTTAAGTTTCTCCGAGAATATTTGTGGAAGAAGATCTGTTCCCAGCAGCTGTGGACAGAAGACCTTCATTAAAGACACATCTGAGAGTCCACCATGGTCCCTCCATTGCACCACTTGGATTCATTTGTCTATAGACAAATGTTGAGTATTTGCTCGCCTTTTCTATCAACTCATCACTATTAACTGAATCTTTCTATCGGCTTCTGAATGTAAACCTCTCTGATCTAAAACAAAAACAAAACAGAAACATCTACATCTCAAGCCCATGGAATCTTTGACCCCCAGCCCCATTTTAGGAGTAAAATCTTTATAGAAATGTTATTGTTAGTTGTGGACTGGACTGCATCTCCTCAAAATTCATATTTTGAAGCCTAAACCCCAACATGATGTGTCTGAGTTTGAAGCTCATTGGGACCCTAATACAATAAAACTGACACCCTTATAACATGAGGAAGAGAAAATAAAATGTAATGTTAGCCGGGAATTTACATTTAAATGATAAATATAAATAAATTAAAATTATTTTACTGATGCTAAAATAGGTACTTAATTCCTAAGAAAATTGTATAGAAAATATTGCATAGATACCAGAAGAAAAGCAGCTTATCTATTTTGGAAAGTAAGGCTATTACATTTACTTTCAAGTATCCTAGTAAACAAACATTCAAGGTTACAACTTACAATGTATTCTTATAGTGACAATATTTCCTATTAAGCACAACACAATAAATCTTTTAAGGATTTCTTGGATGTATTTTTCTCTGAGCTGTATTTAGCCTTGAACAAGGCATCCTGATGAAAAAATTTCCTAGAAACTGATGTTGAAAAACAAGAGCTTATGAAATTCCATTTTATCTACAAGAGAGAGCAATGAAAAGGGGAAAAAAAAAACTTACTACAACCAATGAAAAATTGTAACTCTTTTGCTACTAAAAAAAATTCTTTTATTGTATTAACACACTGTCAGAACATATAAGCCTATTTCGTATAGCAATCAATTCTAAAACAATTACAAAGCTTGCAACACAATTCTGGAAGAGATCTTTGAATTCTCCTGGATGAAAAATTCTCTCTCTGAAAATAATAGAACAGTATATTTTAAGGGAGGGGCCTAAGAAATGGATTTCCCTATGGAAAAATAAATACTTGCATTTTGTTTTAGCAGATTAGAAAACACATACACATAAAAATAGAATTTAACTTTAATATTTGGTATCCAGAGGTAATTTCTGTGTGCATTTACTTATAGAAGTATTTGTTCTCTTTTTTATGTGTATGCATTTTTTTCATCCCCAAAAGAATATTGTAAACTATAATGGGATAATATTTTGTTTTCCTCCCCTTCTTCACCACAGGCCTCATAATTCTCATAGAGAAATTCCTTTGCCAGTATGATGCCTGAAAAGTAGAGTAACCATGGCTGAAAAATGGTTAGGTTAAGCCCCTTACATATCTCTGTCCTACACATACTTTGGAAGAATGTGTAAAAATTATCCTGGGTATCTCTAAAGAAGCACAGAAGTACCTGAGATTGAGCATGTATATCCAGATAAAATAGAGATTGGGAACAGAATTGTGTTCCTTAGGACCAGAAGCCTTGAAGGGAGACATCAGCACAGGACACCAACTAAAAACAGAAGGAAGCAGAAGAGAAGAGCTCTGTGCACAAAAGGCCACTAGCATGTAGAACAGCTCAGACTTTATGGCCATACTGAGTTCATTAGATACTTAAGTCCTGGGAACTTATATCAATTCTAGAGAGAAAGAGAAGTAAAGAATCTTGAGATGAGTGAAAATATATCCACAAAAGACTAAGAGTTCACTCAGATGGAAGTTTCCATGAATTAGAAAGGTTAACTTTTTTGCCAACAGTGGATAAGAGGTGGTGAGATAATTTTAGTATACTTTTGGATAGATAGATATATCTCACTGCACATCCAAAATGGAAAAACTGTGACTACATATTTTAATACGCTACATATGCATTCATTAATGTAACATTTTAGTTTTCAAATGTCACTATGTTTTAAACATCCTTCTGCAATAATAAACATACCTCAACCGAGTAGTTTTAATTACCTAAATAATTTTTCATTTCCTGAGTTTCACTGTGACATATTTAACCAATTTGTTATTTTTTGATATCCCTTGTTTCTTACTTCTTTGCTTTATATAGGTGTGCATAAATCTGTAAACAATTTGTCTTTTTGCCTGGAATAAATTTCCAGCATGGTAATTGCTAGGTAATATGGTGGGTACATTTTTAGTTTTCAATATGGATTGTCAAATATTCTTTTGAAATTACTGTACCAATTCACTCACAGTTGAACAGTGTGTGTGATTGATATTTTTCACTACATCTGCAGAGTTATAAATAGAAAAATATCTGGAAATTTGATAAACATTGAATGTTATCTCAGGTTTTTAAAGTTACAAGTGGGTTTTAAAAATTTCTTCAGGTGACTGGCTATTCATTTTTCTTCATTTATTTATTTTTTGAATGATGCTTTGTTATCCAATATTGTTATATTTTATATAAATATTTATACTTATATTTGTAAATATATGTATATCAATATCACCACTGATTCTATCTGTAATATATTAAACTATTCTTGAGTTGATCTATTGCTTTATTTTTAATAAGATTTTTGGAATATCTTTATATTTCCATATAATCAACTAAACTAGTACAAATGTTCCTGTTTACTCTTTACCCAGCTTTCCCTGATTTTAACATCTTACATAATTATGCAACATTTGAAAAAAAAAGTGAATTTTACACTGATACGATACTATTAACCAAACAGCTAAACAACAGACTTTATTCAGACTTCACCGGTTTTTTCACAAATATTCTTTCATGTTTCAGAATCCAACCCAGAATACCTTGCTTCATTTATTCATTATTCTCTTCAGTCTCTTTTAGTTTGTCATAGTTTTTCTCTCTTTCTTTTTTAATATTTGTAATTAAAATTTTAAAGATTACCAGTCAGGTATTTTGTAAAATGATCTTCGATTTGGGTTTGCATGATGTTTTCTTATGATTAAATTGTGGTTATTATTATAGATGTGGGGGAAGAATACCGCAAATGTGAGGTGTACTTCTAGTCTAATATGTCAACTTAGCTATGCTATACAGATGCTGCTTGACTTAAGAAAATACCCTAAGTCTAAAATGCATTTGATACACCTAACCTACCAAACATTGCAGCTTAGCCTAGCCTACCTTAAACATACTCAGAACACTTACATTGGTCTACAGTTGGGCAAAATCATCTGGCAACGCAGTACTCTGTAGAGT
>RJWJ010025242.1:0-24096 GCA_004363605.1 Indri indri
TCTGTCCTCGGCCACAGCAAGCCTGCTGGCCCCATTGTATTCTCTTTAAGGACACTTTGCTCCTAACCCTCATGTCTCATTCTTTTCCAAGAATCTTATCGTCACACACCTTTAGAGCATCCATCACAGCAAGCTGGAACCCCCAGATCACCGGGTCCACCCCCCTGGCTCGTACTCCACCTGCTGCCACTTCTCTGCTGTCTTCCCCAAGCCCCACAAAGTCGCAGCTGCTCTGGGCTGGAGATGAGGGCCAGGGTGGTCTTGTGTCTCTGTGTGGGGTCTTTGGTTAATTCTCCAGGAAGCAGCTTCTCTCTCCCCACCCTTGGGGCCTCTGCCAGCTATGACATCCTGTCCCCGAAAACTTTCTTTTTCTGGAGAGCATCTTAAGGTTTGGCCAGTCCAGGAGGCCAGGAGTTCTTTGGGTCCCCTCTGGCTGTCCTCACCCACCCCCAAGTTAGCCTGTGCAGTGGGACACTGACCCCTCTTTGGAGGAGGGGTGAGTTGACTTTCGCTTCAGTCTCAGCTACTCTTCTCCTTCCAGGAAGACAGAGGGAGGTGAGGGTCAACCAGCCAGGAATGGGGAGTTGCTGATGAGTAGACGGCAAAGAGCCCAGGTTCCCGAATGCCAGCAGGGTTTAGGAAACAGCTCGCCAACCAGCGAAGTAAGATCCACTGGCTTGAGGGCCTGCGGGATTTCCATGCAACCTGCTATTCCTCTGCTGGGTTTCAAATATCGGCTGAGTCTCTGGGCATCCTTTGTGAGAGATTTAGGGGGTCCTCTCTCCTCTGGTCAGAAAGTAGAGAAGAATTTTCTGTGACTGCTCCCCCACTTATATTCCTAGAGATCTAGTAAAGGAGTGGGAGCCATTGGGACATCGTCCGTAAGAATCCAAAATGGTGGCTTCTATTTGTGCGTTCTCTTCTCTCTCGTACCCCAAATGCCTCTCTTCCCCCATCTTCAGCTTTGCCAAGATAGGGACTGCCATGGTGGTGCCAAGTCCAGAAGACCATGACTGTGTGAACAGCTGCTGAGAGATGACGCTTTCCTTCTGCCCAGGCATCTGGGTGGCTTCCCTCATCGTTGGCTCCTGTTGGCAGCCATGCTACAACTTCCTTAAGGCGCCAAAGGCTTGCGTCTCTGGCCTTATGGCCAACCCCTAGGAGGCCCGGGCTCTTGTGGAAGGAATGGCAATATAAGAGCTGTTTCCCATTTTCTGTGGCCTCTGGAGGGCCATGGCAGAAACTTCTGAGTCCAGAGGAGAGGTGAGGGGCAGGTGAGTTTGGCCTGAGAGAGGCATGTGCTTCCTTTGGCCTTGGCTATCTCGGCTGGCAGCTTTAGAAACCCATAGAAGAAACAAGAGGAGAATGAAGCCCAAGCAACTGGCCTGAGGGCCTGCTGGTGTCCTGGTAGGTAAGGGCAGAGGGCTCCTGGCCCAACAGGCAGGCAGCAGCTCTGGTCCCCAAGCCCAGCGTGGGGGCAGGGGACATTCCTTCCCATCTCCTTTGCTTTCCTCTGCCCAGCCCCCAGGCCTGTGGTCCCCACCCCAACTGTGCCTAGGGGAACACAGGGGCTAACGGTGTGCTGCAGGCCATGCTGTCCTTGCCCGGAAGCCGGCGGTCATTGAATGTGTGCATGTTGATGACGGTGTCAGTCTTGACCATCATGGGAGGCTGCGGCTTGTGCTTGACACGACGCTGGCAGGTGAGGGAGAAGCGGATCTCGTCGGCCACAGTGCTGCAGAAGGAACGCTGCAGTGGGGACAGGAGGGGAAGAGAAGGACGCGTGGGTGAGGCCTGGTCCTGGCCAACTCCTCCCCTTCCTCCCAGAGGCTGCGCTAAGACTACCCGTCTTTCTCACACCTTCACTCCACTCATCGCCCCCTCCCCCATACAAGAAGTTTGGGAAGCAGTCTCCAAAGCCCCACATTCTTGTTTGGAGACTAAGGTGGGTAGGGCAGGTGTTGTCATCTTATGCCCATTTTACAGATGAACTAACTGAGGCTCTAACTGGCATGTACATTAAAGTTTCGGAGCTCTGGTTTACCGGTCTGATTTTTCTCCACTAGACTCTGAGGGCAGGAACCGGCCAGTTTCATCACCATAAGCCCAACCCCCAGCACTAGGCCTGGCCCAGTCAGGGCTCAAGAAACACTTGTCGAATGTGTGGCTATGCCTTCTCCTGGAAGGGCTCCCAACTAAGGGGAGGAATCACTGTCCTCCTACTCTGGAAAGTCCAGCACATGTTTCTCAAGGTGGGCACTGGGAGGCAGGTCCCTGTAGGGCTGTTGGGTGGCAGTGGTTTCCTTCTGGCCTGGGTCCCTGCAGGTAGCCAAGAGGGACAGCAAGAGTGCTGTGTTGCCCACAGGTGTCTGATGGTGGTGGCTTCTATGAGACCAACTCCCAGAGGTCGTCCTGTGGCTTATATGGAAGGCATTGGGGGCTACCAATGCCTCAACTTACCCAGTGAGGCCAGGACATTAGCACCAGGACCACTGGTATGCAGGCCATGGGGTGCAGAGGGACAGGGACCTGGCTTTGAATTCTGGCTCTACCTCTTCCCAGCTGTCACCTCCCCAGGCCTCCCCGTCCTCACCTACTAAATACAGAATATCATCTCTTCTCACCCCACTTTCTTCAGTCCACAAACACCTAGTGAGAACCCACTATGTGCCAGGCACTGTTCCAGGCCTTAGGCATGTAGCAGTATGGAAGGTGGATAAGGTCCCAGCCCCCAGGGAGCTTGTGGTCTAATGATGGGATGGAAAGAGATGACAAACATGTGAACAGAAAGAATTTCAGATAGTGACAGCTATTATTAAGAGAATAAGGCAGTGACATGGCCAAAGAGGGGCTGGAAATGGGGACAGGTAAGGAAGCCTACTTGAGAAGGTGACACTTGGGCTGAATGGCCACAAGGTGCCGAGAACACAGTCCTCTGGGGGAGGAGACCTGCCAAGCGGCAGGTGCGAAGGCCCTGGGCAGAATGTGCTTGGTGTTGAGGGCGGAGAAGGAGGCTGGTGCGCGTGGGGCAGAGAGAACTGGGCAAGGGCCGGATTCCATGGGCTTTTTGGTGGCATTCGGAGCTCGTTCCGATTGTGATGGGAATTCCCTAGAGACTCGCTGTTGTTTTTCTCCGCCACAATCTTTTGTAACCAATCTCTATTGCTGAATTGTTGAAAGGTCCCCACCCTTATTTTTTCATGTTATAATTAACACTTCAGCAAACTTCCGTGTAAATAAAACCGCATGTATCTTTCACTACTTCCACGGGGTGCGTTTTTAAAAGTAGAACACGACCGGCCAAAATTATGGATACTTTGAAAGACTCTGAACCTGCTGGGAAGCTGCGTTCCAGAAACTCCTGTTTAGACTCCCCTCTGCAATACTGGGAAGCGTCCCTTCCCTGAGACCCTCGCTGACTCTAACACCGAGTGTAACATCCTGTTTCTCCCACTTTGTTGACTTAGGCTTGCTGGTTACAGAGGACACCATTTCGTTCTGGTGGCTATGTATGCTGCTTGTTTATAATGTTCTCTACACTGGGCTGAACCGCAATCTCCTCGCACGCTGGCCCTCGACTTCTTTGAACTTCTCCACGAGAGATGCGCCCCCCAGCCCAGCAGCCCTCAACACAGGTGCACATTTAAATCACCCCGTAGGCTTTCTTCAAATGGCAATGCCAGGCTCTGCCACAGACCAATTAAAACACAGAGTCTCCGGGAATGAAGCCAGGGCATTAGCACTTAAAAACTTTCTCCCTGTGATTCTAATTTGCTACTGGGACCAGAACCACTGCCCAACCATGCTTGAATTAATCAGCCGGCTGGAGCCTGGTTCTACCATCTGTACGCTTGGGCTGACCGGCGGGCCTTAACTCCTCTGTTTTAAACTTTTGATTATGGAAATTTACAAATCTATGCAAAAGTAGAGAGAACAGTATAATGAACCCCTATGCAACCATCACCCACCTTTGACAATTACCCTCGAGGGTTTTATGCAGGGAAATAATACGGCTTGAATTCAGTTTTAAACAGGGCACTGGCTGCCGTGGGAACTGTGGACAGCAGCGGGGAAGTGTGGAGGCTGCAAGGCCAGTTTGGGGGTTGTGGCATAATCCAAGCAGGAGGTGACAGGGACCTGGCCAGGGATGGGCGACGGTGATGGGAAAACATGCTCATTAGGACAGAGGTGGAGCCGGCAGCACTTGCTGGTGGATCGGATGCAGGGTGGGCTCTTAAGAGGGGGAGACAAGACACCACGGCGTGCCTGGCACACAGGAGGGCGAAACCAGCGCACACCCCTTCCTCTGCCTCCTTCCCCGTCCTGTGCAGGCCCCGGCTCTGGGGCTCACCTGCTCTCTCTCTGCTGTTTTGCGGAGCTTGTACACAAACTCGCCCACGGCCACCAGCACAGACAGGACCAGCCCGGCGGCCAGGACGATGAAGATGCCCCCGATCTTCTGGATGCCCAGGGCGCTGGCCTCCTTGTTCTCCTCCTCGGGACACCCGCTGCCCCGCCACCACTTCTCCTTCATGATGTGCAGCTTGTCCTCCTCCTGCAGCTGGAGGATGGCGATGGTGATCTTGTCCCGGTATGGGGAGCCTGGGTAGGGAGAGGGGAACCCTGGCTGTAGCGGTGTCTGGCCCATCGTGCGTTTGTCCCGCCAACACCTTGGTCAGTGCCAGCCACCATCACTAGCCCCTCAGTCAGCTCTTAAAAAAGGGGACCCTATCACTGTTAGGCCCCCCCTCAATCTGTATAAGGTATCTGATGGGGGTGGAGGTATCCTGATTTGGGGAGGGGGGTCTTGCCCATTGGGGATCATCCCTACCATACCTGCGCTGCGTCAGCAGGGGTGGTGAGAGGAGGGTTTGCATGGCTGCTGGGGACTGATCCCCACCTGTGTTTGGCCCAGTCCCCATTGCGTAGGCCAGAGCCGCCCTCGTGAGGCACGTGGCTCCATCCCCTGCTTCTGGGATCAGGAGTCGCTGCCTCTCTGGGCTTAATGCAGAGAGCCCAGTGCTCAGCGCCCGTGCGCTGTCCACACCCCCCGCCCACCTCCAGCCCCCCTGCTCACCCATGGGTGTGCCGATGCCGTAGCCCTTGGAGTCGATGAGGCCGCCGATCTGCGTGAGGTTGCAGTTCCTCTGGGTGACGTACTCGATGGTCGTGGACTCCATGAGCAGTGCGTAGTCGGCCGTCAGGGTCCTCTGGATGCCCTCCTCGTTGTTCTTCACCAGCGCCGAGGGCTTGCTGCTCATGAAGGCCCACATCTTCTCGAAGGTGGAGATCTTGGATTTCTGGGCCGGGAGGGAAGGGGTGACGCACACACGGTTACTGGGCACACCACGGACCCAGCACCGCACACCCCGCCCGACAGGGCTCAGGTCACTGAACTCCGTCTACGGTCTTCAGAGTCAGGGAGTGCCACCCACTGCTCAGACGTGGAGACTGAGGCCTGGGAGCAGAGGTCCCAGGACACACAGCTGGTGAGTGAGAAAGCTGACGCAGACTCGGGCCCACCCCCTGGAGACCCTGGATTCCTCGCCATGGCATAAGTGGTCTTCAGACTGAATTTTTAAAAATAAATTTTCTTTCTCTAATACAATTAGCATGGGCAGGCCTTGTTCTAAGTGTTTTACCTGCATTAACTCATTGATTCTTCACAGTGATCACACGAGGCAGGTATTAATACTACCAAGAGCCCTGTTTTTCAGACGGGGAAATTGAGGCATGGCCAAATACTTGCCTAAAGCTACCCAGATACTAAGTGGCAGAGCCAGGCTTTTCAAACGCAGGCCACCTGGCTGCAGAGTCCATGCCCCTAACCACCTGGCAGCACTGCCTCACAGGAACCACCGTGCGGGCGGGGAGGGAGACATGGGTGCCGACGCAGGCAAAGCTGGGTGGGTCCTGGGCCCCCACCTCCACTTCAACCAGAGCAGGTCTCTTTTCTGTACTGCATTTCAAGGGAAGACTTTGAAGCACATGTTCCTGTCTGTTCCACTGCATCAGTGAGAGAGAAGCAGGCTGCCAACTGCAGAGAAAAGTGACGGTGCTCAGAGCGGGTGGTCTGCAAGTCCCTCTGGCTGCTCCAGGCCCAGGGTTATAGGGCTAGGACACTGTTGTGTGAGCAGAGCCAGTGTCCCCAAGACCAGGACTGGCGGGTGGGCTGCTGTGCCTGACCTGGGGAGACTGAGAGGTCACTGGGGTCAGGAGAGAGAGGGGCCAGGGCTGAGTGCCCTTTGCTGCCTGGCGAGACTGGACAGACCAGGCTGCATGGCATTCGGGAGATTTCTTGGGAACGTAGTGCCTGCCAGCTGCCTGCTCCCAGCAGGGATCAGCCCTGCCCCGGTTGGCCCAGGGGAGCAGGTGGTACTGCAGGCCCCACTGTACTCGGCTGCTTCCAAGTCTGGCTGTGCCTGTCTGCGATGTCAGCCTGTCTGACTGGCACCCGGCCCAGCTCCAGTGTGCACGATGGCATGGGTGCGCTCGAGCAGGCTGGCGCAGGGCTGGGGGATGGGCGGGAGACGGGGAAGAGGCTGTGCCTGCCAGGAGGGCGTGGAGCCTGGGAGGAACGCGTACGTTCTACTCTCCTGGTGCTTCCTGCTCTGGCAAGGGTGGCCTCCCAAAAGACTGGCTCCTGGAGTCGCAAGCACCCCCTGGGGAGGAGGCAACGAGGACAGGAGGGAGCCCCAAAGCGGCGGGCAGGATGCCTTGGAATTCCACCTGAGCACGGCATCAGTGCCAGTCATGCCTCCCGCGCACACAGGGCCTGGGAACACCTTCTTAGACAAGTGTCCTCTCCCCACCCACAAATTTGCCTGCCCCAAAGCCAAAGGCATGAAGGGCTCAGACGCCTGCAGCTCTCGCTGGGCTGCTCCCGGCCCCTGGTGGTCCTCGGCCTGCCCTACTTTCGGCCCCTCCTGCTCCTCAGCTACTCCCGGCTCGGCACGACTCCCTCTCCCCTCCGCGACTCCGGCCTCCAGGCCCTTGTGCCCTCTGCTGTCCCAGCTCCCCGGCTCTTCTTGCCCCTCGGCTCTTCCTGAGGCCCTGGTCTCCCCGCATTCTATATTCTTGCCCTCGAAAATATTCCTCATGTCCAGCTCTTCTGACCGCTCCCCCTACCCCCGTCGTTTCCTATTTTCTAGATAATTTCTGATACACAGATTCTCTCGCTTCCGACTCCTTTTGCTCCCTCTGTTCCTTCCTCACTCTGCCACGCGCCCACAGACTCTCCCGTGGTGGAAAGTCCCTAAATGGCTCCCAGGGGTCCCCGTCTGCTGGTGTTTGTGCCTTTGTGTAATCCCCTCCACTTGGGTATGTGCTGGACCTAGTGACTTGCTTTTAACTCCCCCAAGTGACGGCATGTCACGTCCAAGATTAGGCTAAAAGAGACTGACTTGTTCTCTCTCTGTCTCTTCTTGCTCTGACAGAAGCACGCGTCCACGCAGAGTTGTCCTATGAAAGGTCCACGTGGCAAGGGGCAGAGGGCAGCCTGTGGCCAGCAGTCAGTGAAGAACTGAAACCTCAAGTCCAACAACCCCGGGGGGAACCGAGTCCTGCCAACAACCGGGTGAGTGAGCTTGGAGGCCACTCCTGGACATGATGGCAGCATCGGCCACCACCTTGACTGCAGCCGTGTGAGAGGCACTGACCCAGAGGACTCGGCTAAGCCGCCCTGGGTGCCCGAGCCACAGGCTGCAAGGCCACAACTGTACCTGCTTGAGAAACACAGTTTCTTAACACAGGTAATCTGTTACGCACAACAGAGAACTTAACACCTTCTCGCCCACATGCTCATCTAGGCTACTTCTGTTCCCCATACACACCCGAATTCCAGCTATTCCTAGAATCAAAGTATCCAAGTCCAACCATCCCTGCTTTGCCAGATACGCACCCTCCCCAGATACTCTATCATCCTGGTCATTGGAAGCTAAATACTGTTCTTCCTCCAGTGAACCCAGCTCCTTTCCGTCCCTGCCTCTTCTGTTTTCTAAATTCTCTCTCTTCTACTAGAGGTGGGAACCAAGGGCGGATGAAGCAATCAGGACTCACCTTATACCTCCTAATGCTCCACCCATTAATGCATCCATCCATCATCTATATATTCACCCATCCATCCATCCACTCATTCGTCCGAGCATGCTCTCACCACATACCATCTACACGCTAGTTCATTCAACTAACTATCCCAACTATCCACTTAGTTACCCATTTATCCACCCCTTCATCCATCTACCCAACCATCCTTCCCTCTCTCCTCACCCTTCCTACCCACCCACTCTCCCATGCAACCAGTCATCCATCTAATAAATCTCAAGTCCTGGCAAATGTAACTTGACAACGAACCACTCAGAGCCTTCCCCCACCTCCTTCTTTCTCGGAATGGGATGAGAACGTCTCCTCTTTCTCCAAACTCCTCCTTGCATCCTCCCCCACCCCAACACCTCACTCCTCCTATATCCAGGCCTGCCTGACACCAAAACATATGCTCTTTCCAGTAACACACCAGAGACAGAGACAGAGATTTCAGTTGGGGGCTGGAGGGAGTGTTGAGACAGATGGGCTTTGCGGAAGGACAGATGACAGCCACTAGTGGGTAAAGGAACTGAGTGAGGAAGATGGGAAAGGACACAAGAGTGTGGCCAGCTAAGATGGGAGGTGACAGCAAGGCACGAAGCTGGCCGTGATGCTGATTTCGGGAAGCTCCACCTTCCTGGCTCCAGTGTCAACAAGTTTACTGCCTCCATCACGTTTAGGCAGATGGGTCTGAAATCTGCTTCCCTGGAATGGCCCCCTGCTGTTCTTGTCCTATTTCTTGGGGCCCCCATTCTCAACCACGTCTGTTCGTGGCCTCTGCGTCCCCTTAAGTTCTGTCCTTCTGTCCTTGAGTGACTCTGTGATTCTGGGGCACAACCCTGCAATGTTTCCCTCTGGCACGTCCGAGGCAGACAAGAGATAAGGCCAGGGCCCACTCTGGAATCTCAGCCCCTCTCCTGTCCCCGGTCACTGCAGGCCTGAGTTCCCATCACTGGTCTGAGCTATAGTCACCATCCCTGGGAATAGAGTCCCAAATACCTACAGCTCCTGTGCCATCCTGCCGGTTCCAGCCCCTTTGGGAACCTTAGAAAGGATCGCTTCAGGGCCAGTCACCCAAATCAATTAATGGAATCGTCTGCAGCAGCCAATACAGGGGCGATGTGCCAGGATAGAGATGCCTTTTTTATCAGGAAAACTGGCAAGAAAGTAAGTTTCAGGCTCACGACTTTCAATTCCAGCCTCCTCAAAGAAGTAAATTGATTTTCCCCAAGTGAAGATACTTAATCTTGAGAATTTAACATTTCTGTACGAGAGAATGTATATAGGTCTGTATATGCATACATAAATACATATTTCAATCCCAAAGGAGCTGAATCCCGGGGAATGTGTGCAGAGGGGCTGTGGCAATGAGACTCCGTGCAAGGCCCTGGGTGTTTTTCATACTGGAAAGGAGACCTTTTCCCAAATTAATTGGCTTTCTTATCCCTGGTGTGAAGTCTTTGGCCTTATCGGATCTGTGGACTCGAGCAGTTAATCATTTCTCTTGGGTCGTTTCCGTGGGGACCAGGAGTCCTCTTGGAGTCCACTGCCTCCGCCTGCCGTTGCAGCCTCCCTGTCCCCCGTGAGACAGACTAGCTGGGCCTCTCTCCAGCAGCAGCCCCTGATGTCCGCACATGTCCCGAGGCTGCTTGCAAGGGCTGGGGGGCTGCAGGCTGGCCCCTGCCGGGCAGGAGTCTGAGGTGAGGCCTCAGGCTGGGGGTGGAGGGAGCTCCAATGCTCAGACGCTGGTGTCATGCTAGCCTGGGCTCCAATGCCAGCTCCTTCTGTGACCACACACAAGCGACGTCACGTTTCTGAGCCTCACTTTCCACATCTGTAAAATGGGGTTTATCAGAGTGCCTACTACACAGGGTTATTGTGAACATTCAATGAGGAAAAGGAGTGTGACATGGTCAACACAGATCCCGGCCCCTAAGGCTACATAAGTGGCTGGCGCCGTTGTTTCTCTTTAAGGCTCGGTTTTCTGATCTAGAAAGTGGGGATAAAAATCTCTGTAGTGCTATGGAATTTAAATGACATCATACTCAGAGGTAGAAAACCCCAATGCTGATGGGCCAGGCAGAAATAACTAAAGATGGCTGGGCAGGACTATACGAACCGGAGACAAAGGTTGCCTCTCAGCTCCTGATGATGGCTGCTAATTGCTGTTTAAAAAGTATGCATATATAAATAAGTGATGTGTGGCCCCCAAAATCATATCTATGGGCTGGGCAGGCCTATCGCCAGTTTGCAACAATCAGCAATAAAAATGGTTAACATTTATTGCATGCCCACTGTGTGCCAGGCACTACTTTAAGCTGTACACATGAATTGCACCATTTAATTATTTCCGTAACTCTACCAGGTGGGTGCTGTTATTATACCCATTTCACAGATGGGACAACTGAGGCACAGAGGGGCCTTCAGTAGCTTAGTGGTTTTCAAGAACTTCCCCGTCATCACTGGCCCTCACCTGCCCCTGTCCCTGCTCCACTGCCTGGTCTCTCTGGGTCTCTTTCGTTCTGAGGACCTCAGGGTAGAGGCAGCCAGTCACCTGGTGAGAGGAGGCACCAGTGTCCTTCACAAAGCTCAGCAGGCCCCATCCAGAGGGACCTGGAAGAAGGGAGCATCTCTAGGTGCCCCCTGGTTGGCCCTCTCCAATGCGCTCTGGTTAAGTCATCAGCCAAGAGGGGCTAAGGGCCCAGCCTGCCTCTCTGTCTTCTGGATCAGCCAACGGGAGGGGTGTGCGGAGGAGAAAGCCTTTGCCCTCAGTGCTCTGACATGCCTGGTCCTGGGCTAACCACTGCATGTCCACGAGCTCATGGAATCCTCTTGCCAATTGCTGCATGGTGGGAATCAGTATCCACCTCATCCGCGTGAGCAAACTGAGACTCAGAGAAGTGCAGTCACTTGCCCAAGGTCACCAGCAGTAGAGACATCACCCAAGACTCAAATCCTGGTCTGACTTTAAAAACCGATGCAACTTGACGGCGCCAGGCCGCGCCGCAGTGCATTCTGCCTGCTCACTGCACCCTGGTCCTCCCCCCTGCTCCTGCTTGCAGGCAGGGATGAGGCTGTATGTGAGAGGCCAGCAGACGGGTCAGGAGAAACTGGAAGCTGAGTTTGGGGAGCATCATTCTGAGCCCTCCAGCTCAGGGATGAGTCTGCTGTGCAGCTGGGAGGCAGGGGGTGGGCCGGATGGCCTCTCCAAGCACCTTCCAGATGAGATGCTAGGATAGAGTTGTGCAAGGGGGAGGGCCTGAGAATGCCCAGGGACGCCGGGGGCCTGGAATTCTCAGCCCCCAGCTCCCACTCCTGTCCTACGCCACTGTCCCTGTGCTGCCCCTCCCCCAAACACCGAATGAGGCTAAGTGCTTGGAGAAGCCGCCTTCCAACATCCTCTCCTTTCAAAGCCGCCCGGCCCTCCCCGTGAAGAACACGCTTTCCCGGCGTTCTCCTTTACATTTTGCCTACGTATTTTTACAGCCAAACAGTGCTTTCAAAGGCCTCCTTTTTCATCTCCTAATTAATTTTTATCTTCCAAGACGGAGGGAGGACAACACAGGAGACGCTGTTTGTGATGTCTGCTGCTCCCTGACAACTCTTCAAATGAAATTTCCTTTGGAATGATGGGGCTGCCTCCAGCCACGCATCTCCCAGGCTGCAGAGTGGGGGCCACGGATTTAGAGCCCCTGGAGAGCCCGACGTCCTGCTTCCTGCCGTTGCTGTGTTTGGACAGAAGCTGGTTTGCTCCCTCGCATTTGACTCTTGGCCAGGGGGCTTACAAAGACTGTGTGCAGCCTACCCAGGAACATGCAAACCATGGAAATGCAGTTCATCCGTCCTGCACTCTGAGACCTTCAAGGGATGGTACCTGCTTGGTTCCCGTCCTCAACACTGTCTCCTGCATTTGTGCCACTTGGCTCCTGTTGTCTTTAAGTCCATCCTTTCATTCGACAACGGTGTCCTCTCAACATGTGTTATTTGAGCGACTATGAGGTGTTAGGACTGAGCTGGGATGGGCATATGGTCAACTGACTGTGGCTGGGTCCTTAGGGATGCAATACGGACATAGTGACTAAGGCACTAGAGTGAGATGTCTTGGGTTCAAATCCCAGCTCTGCATTCACTAGCTGTGTGATGTTAGGCAAGTCAGTTAGCCTCTCTGAGCCTTACTTTCATTACGCATGAAATGGAGATGCCGGTAATAATCTACCTTCCTGGGATGTAATGAGGATAATATGAGTTAATATAGGTAAAGTGCTTGGAACCACGCCTGGCACATAGTAAATGCCCAGTAAGTGTCACTGTTATTGTTGACTTTGCCAATGTCCCCTAGACATCTGATGGCTACTGCTGGAGCTGCCTTCTGTTCAACCCTAGTGCCAGCCTGGCCGTGGGCAGGGGAGAGGACCACCCCTCCAGGAGAAGGCCCTAGAGTGGATGTGGGAGAGGGCACTGTGCGTGCAGACAGATGACTGACCTTGTACCTGGCTCCACCATTGATTCACTGTGTGACTGTGGGTGAACCGCCCAGCCCCTGTGGGCCTCCATTTCTCCGGGTTAAACTCAGGTCTCCTCCCAGCTCTAACTTTCAAATGCTCTGTGATAATAAGGAGGCTACCACCTGGCCCAGGGCTGCAGGTATGACTAGGAAATCCAGCTATAGAGGGTGGGGGGACAGTGAGGCAGGGGCGGAAGTCCGTCTGTCCAGCGACCTTTGAGGTGGGCGTCTTCCTCATTGCGCTGGGGCTGGTGGGTCCACACCCAGGCTCCTCTCTGCCTCCACAGCAGCCCCACTGCCGCTGCCCATGAAAGACAGCCTGGGCAAGACGAGAGCCATTTGAACGAAGGCAGGAGACAGTGTAGCCAGACAAAAAGAGCAATGGATTGACCATCAGGAGAGCGAGAGGGTGGGGCTGGTTCTGCAGGGGGCTGTGGAATTGCTCTTTCTGGCCCGCGGACCCTTGCGAGCCTGGGCCCGTGAGCCCCAGCATCCCAGCTGGGTGGCGGCATCTGTGTCCCTTCTGTGCCCTCTTTGCTGTGCCGTTTGCAGGGAAGGTGGGCGAGGGCAGAGGAGGCTGCCGGAGGTGCTGCTTGATGCTGAGGACGGCGGCTCGGTGGGGAGCTGGGCCTAGGCTCTTGGAAGCCAATCTGAGCATCTTAGCATGGAGGGAGGCAAGGGCATCCAATCAGCGGCAACGAGCCTGCACCGGGCTTATTTATGCTGTTTCCCTTTGATCGGGAGCCCTGCTTAGAGACGGGCTCATGGGTTATGCATGAGAGATGCTCTGGCACAGTCAAAGGGCTGGGCTGCAGCCTGGGGATAGGCACAAGCAGGCAGGCATGCACACATACACACACACACACACACACACACGCAGACACACGTGGGCCACTGCACACTCACACGGAGGCTAGTATACACACACATTCAGACACACATGCATGCATGGGCCACCACCACACACAGAGGCTAGTATGTACATATATGCAGACACGCATGTACGCATGGGCTATTACACACATACAAACACACACGGGCCACTACACACACACCCACAGGCCCATCCTCCCCACTTACCTAGGCACATCCAAGGAGACATTCAAGCAGACAGATGTGCATATATTGTCTGCACACATATACATGTAGATTCTCTGACACACACTTGTCTACATTCACAGGCACATATACTACACGCCCAGATCACAGAGCTGCATCACACATATGCTCAGCAGTACACACATGTATGTGCAACTACTCATGTCCAAGCACAAATACACACACACACACATACACACACACACAAGCAGACTCTTGTGCATGGGGCACACATGTGTGTGCATGTGTACACAAATGCACATGTCCACATATTATGCACTGCTACATGCACACATGCAGCCATGTGTGTATACACATCCTCCCATGCTTGCTCACACTCATGAACACAGAGTCCCCTCATGCTCCTAACATGTCTTTGACAATACTGTTATCTCCCCTCGCTCTAAATACGTAGGAGTGGCCTCTTAGGCAGCTTGTGTTCGCAGCTTCCCATGGCAGCAGCAACGTCCAGGAGGGAAGCTGCTTTCCTCTCTCCTTTCTCTTCACTAAGTAGCTGCTTCCAACCTCAAGGAGGGACACGAGGGGGGCTGGGCGGGGGCAGGGGGAGAGTGCTGGGGGCTCCAGTGCTCAGGAGGTAGGAGGATTTCCCACCCAACCTCTTCCTTCTCCCTTCACTCGGGCCCCTCTGGAGGCTCCATCTAGCACCCAGAGGTTCAGCCTGGGCAGAGACAAGGGCTGGGGGTGAGGACCAGCATCCAGAGGAAAGGGAAACAGCCCAGACATCCAGGCTGATTGAGAGCAGTTGGTTAATTAAAAATAAATGAAAGAATGGAGCTGTAGCCGCAGAGTTCCCAAGTCCTGAGCATTTCTGAGAAAGAATTGGAGCAGCGGTTCTCAAAGTGCGGGCCTAGCCCTGCGGCATCAGCATCTCCTGGGGACTTTTTGGAAGTGCACATTCTTGGGCCCACCGCAGACCTATGAATCAGAAACCCTGAGGGTGGGGCCCACAGGCTGTGTTTTAACAAGTCCTCCAGCGGGTCTGAATGCACACGCAAGTCTGGGAACCACTGGCCTAAAACACAGGCTTTGGAGGAAGGCAGACCTGGGTCAGTACCTGGTTCCCCCGGGTGTGAGTCCTTGGACAAGCCACTTAACCGCTCTGAGCCTTGGTTTCCACACATGTAAAATGGAAACAATTCTAGCACCAGCCTCACTGGATTTGTCATGAAGGTTAAATGAGGCCAAGCATTTAGCACAGTGCCTGGCCCACTGTGAGCGCTCAGTGGTGGTAATTACTCTTATTACATTGATTTCTGGAAGAGCATTTACAGCTATTGGTTCCCAGTGTCAGCCTAAGAGTCTCCTAAACCCCCAGCTACTCTGGTAGAAGGTGAAAAAACACTGGGGAACTGAGCCAACAATTTCCAACGCAGGAGGAGCAACAAAGTCATGGCAGATACTCATTAGAGCAGTAACTTGAGCAGGTGACAGGGACTTTAGCTGAAGACACCAGCATTCCGAGGGTGTAGCATGCTAAGTAACGTTTGTAGACACTTGTTCAAGGTTTAAGCCTCCTGCCTTCCTCTGAGGATTTGTCCCCTTTGCAGCTGTCTCAGTGGTGCCGAGCTCATCCCACCGCAGGCCAGCCTCGCAAGGGATGGTGCTGAGACCCAAAGCCAAGGGTAGGGAGTCCACCGGCCCCAGCGCTGGTCTGTGTGTTTGGACCACTCTTCTCCTTCCCCCTCCCTCCATCTGTCTTCCTATGATGGCTTAAGGAATCATAACACATTCACACGGCTTGTCTTGGGACAGAAACTTCTAGGATTTGTGCTGAGACCAACCCATGTGGCCAACATCACCACACATCCCCAAAGCCAGCTGGGCTAAACAGAGAGGGGCTGGGCCCTGGGGGTTTCCGGCCCATTGGCTCTGTGTGGTTAAGGAAGGACAAAGACGCCCTTTCCTCTTCCGTTCAGTAAAGGGTTCGGGGAGGGTCAGATCATGGTACTTCCATAGGAGGGAGAGGGCCTCACCTTGAAGAAGGTCATGGTGGCACCATCCTTGACAGCCCCATACTCGATTTTGGTTTGCTTGGCCAGGTCATCGGCAGAGTCAATGGGCGACTCCATGCGCTCCACAGTCAGAAAGGCAGCCAGGTTGGCCGTGTAGGAGGAGATGATGATGAGTGTGAAAAACCACCAGATGCCGCCGATGATACGCGTGGACAGAGCTTTGGGCATCAGTTCGGACCCTGGGCGAAGGGAGGAGACAGGCGTTTCCTTACAACATCCAGACCAGGACTGCTGGGTTCCCTGCATCGTGGACTCCACCAAGGCTCTACTGAAACCCGGTTCTCTTTCCCTAGACCAGCGGTTCTCAGAGGTGTGGTCCCCGGATCAGCAGCATCAGCATCACCTGGAAACTTGTTAGAAATTCCAGTTTTTGGGCCCCACCCCAGAACCTACTGAATCAGTAACGTTGGAGGGCAGGACTGAGAAATCTGTGCTTCAAGTAAGCCTCTCAGGTGACTCTGATGCAGCTGAAGTTGACGAGCTACTGCTCTAGAACATACACATTTGCAACATTTCACTAGCTCATCAGAATCTCAGCTGCCTAATCATGGACCACTTGTGTGGTTAAGAACACCTGGGCATCGGAGCCCCTGGGTTCTTGAGTGAGTCCTGCTTCCAACTCTCCGTGTGCTCTTACGCCAGACACTTCCCCTCTCTGGGACTCTGCAAAGAGTGGAGAATTGTCTTTCCACTGTCCCAGCCTCCCATAAATATCGTGATGCCGCAATGATATAATTTGAGGAGAGACTGCGTTGGCAATACAAGTGGTATACAAATTCAAGATTGCTATGCAGTGCTTTGCAAGTGGAGAAAAATCAACATTTTGTGAAGCTCTTTGCTGAAATATTATCACTCTTCCTCCCCGACCTTGGGTGTGGAGCACAATTTAGATGAAACCTTCTAACTGAAGTAATTAACTAGGTGGCTTTCAAGAGATTTAAATAGCAAGTGACTGCTGAACTTTCCAGAATATTTGGACCTGCAATTTGAAAAGCATCTGCTTTGATACGGATGTTTTTTTTTTTCCTCAAAGAAATCACTCAAGGGAGAGTTTTTCAAATACATAACTATTTTTCTCCCTCCTAATCAAAACCACACGGAGAATGCATCGGGGGCCAGTGCTTTGAATCGCAGCAGGAGGTGGAAGAGGAGAAGCTATTACTGCATCGAGGGGCTTCCAGGTCTTTCCCAACTGTCGCTGAACAAAGATGATGGACAAAAAAGCAAGGTGAGGCTTCAGGACACTCATTAATAGTGGGGACAGATTGCGGCACTTGCCTTGAAAGCTGCCCATCACTCCCGAGCTGCTGGAGACCACCAGTGCTGCTCAGCATCCCCCCCCACCGCACCAACCAGCCGCTCCCAGCCTCCCCAGTTTGCTCGAAGCTGGGGTTCAAGCTGCTCCCCAAAGGAGAGTGGCTGGATCCCCTCCCAGGCCCGAGCTCCTGCCCTTGTCTCTGCCATGGCTGAGAGGTCTCTCCTGTGTGGGGCAGGTTCACTTTCTCCTTTCCTCCGTCACTCAAGTGCCCAGCACAGGGCTTGGCATGGAGTGGCACTCAGGACACATCGGGATAACACCATTCATTCATTTGGCATTTGCTGATGGATGTCTACTGGGCCTTGGGGTTACACACAGATGAGTGAGGGACAAGGAAATTTTCTTTGTCCCTTGAAGCCCCTTCTCTCCCCTGCCCCCTAGTCAGGCCCCTCAGTGGGACTGTAACACAGGCAGAGACTTTGCTTGTCCCCATTCCCTGAGATAAGCGGCCCTGGACATGGGACTCCATGGGCAGAGGCAATGAGCACGTGGCTCCTGGCCAGCAGGGCTGGGGGTGGTGTCCTCCCTGGGGGTCTTTTCCTGGCAGTCGTCCCCTTTCCAGGGCTTGCCCTCCAGTTCCTTGGTGTCTCTGCTTCTCACGCCTTGTAGTGAGAGCAGGTGCTCTGCTTTCTGCTATACTTGAGTAGCTGCAGGTACTTCCAATGGGTGGGCCACCAGCGCAGGGCCTTCCTTGTACCTCACCTGGGATGCACTCACGCGGAAGTCCCTGCCTCAGCCACGGCCCCTCCTGCTCCAGGCATCCCACGGCCAGGTGGCCACTGAGTCCTGTCGATGCTGCATCCTGAAGTTCTCTCAGTCCATCTCCACCCTCCACCCCCAGGGCCACTACCCTGATCAGATCTCACCACCTCATTCCTGTCCTGGCCTCCACCCAGCCTCCCAGCCACAGCCCAGCTTTGCTCAGACGGACTCTATGGTGGTGAGGCCATTGGTGGGGTGGCCCCAGCCAGCAGGATACGCCACGTCCACTGCAGATGGAGCAGGAGGTGCTGGGGATGCGCCCCACATGCCAGGGGTCCGGTGGCCTATCTGCTTTAGGCTCAGCCCCTGAGCTGGCTCTAGCCAGAGCAGTGGGGGATGGGGATCCAGGGTACCCGGCTAGCCCGGTGTCTCCAACCTTCTGATGGCCTCCCAGGCTCTGAGGCTGCCCTTGGAGAGTGGGCTGGCGCTGCTCGCTCCACAGAGGATGAGGGCCCAAGAAGAAGAGGCCCCGAGAGAGAGAACATACCTTGCTGCATCAGGGACCCCATTCCGAACCAGAAGCTGTTCAGCAGAGTGAAGTTATTTTCCACCACCTCGGAGCCGGGGTTGCAGGGGTGAGCGTCGTACCACTCGTAGGGGCTGAACCTGCCGCAGGAAGAGAGGGGCAGTGAGGCTGAGCTGCGGAGACACCCGAGGCCAGGGGCGTCCGTGTCGCGGCAGACGGAGGTTTAGCAAACACCGCCGTGCCAGCCACTTGAGCACTGATGGCCTTATCGTCGTGCGGGGAGGCAGGGAATGGGAAATCAGGGCCGTTTTTCTTCTTGTTCTTTATTGTTAGTGCCTGTTTCTGGTTATAAAAGTAATTCAGCAGCGTCTCTTAAAATTAAAAGTGCACGTGCCCTTCAACCTAGCAATTCTGCAACTCATTATCCACCCTGGAAAAAACATTTGTACATGGTCATGAAGAGGCGCGCGCGGGTGTTTATCAAAGCATTGTTTGTAACAGCGGAAAACTGGAAACAACCTAAATGTCCTTCAACAGAGGAATGATTAAATAAACCACGCCACAACTGTATTTTGAAATATTATGTGGCTGTTAAGAGAGAACAAGATACTTCTAGAAACACCAATAAGGGAAAGACCTTCAATACATACTGTTTGGTTACAGAAAGCAATAAAACATAAGAACAATATGACCACATTTATATAAATAGATTCCTGAAGACATAACTATACAGCTCTTTATGTTGATTCGTATGCAAATGCATACTAAAGGGTCTGGAAGGATCCGTCTATGAAAAATATCAATGTTTACCTCACGGGAAGGGAGTCAGCATAGCAGAAGAAGTTCCGGAAGGCTTGTTGCTTTATATGGATTATATGAATTTTTAAAAATGAGAACATGCCTTTAACTTTTTTGTATAATAAACCTTAAAACAGAAAAAAAGTAAGAAACACTCTTTATAGAATATTCAAGCAGTACAGAAGAATACAATTTGAAAGCGAAAGTACTCCAGCATCCTACCCCCTGGAGAAAACAATGTGGTATGTAATTTTTCAGATTTTTGTCTTCGAATGTACAAATACATATATGACAGGAAAAGAATTGTTATTTAAAGCCCCCTACTACCTTCTAAGGAAGAGGAGTCCTGATTACTGAAGGGAATCTTTGTTTACCGCGTGGGCTCCAGTTGGAGGGGCCCCGGAGAAAGTCCCTGGCTGGGAGATGGGTGGGAGGGGGTGTGTGTCCTGGGATGACGAGATGAGGAAAGTCCTGGAAGGAGAGACAAGTCCAGTGGAATTTTGTTTTGTTTTTTAAAGTGTGATGCCCTGTAAGCGCGATGTGGTGACGACTGTCTCTTTTCCATCTCCTTTCTCAGAGCTTTAAGACATTATACTGATCACCAATGCTCACGGAGAAAAGAATTTTGTTTTCATGATGGGGGAAGCTCCCTCAGATAGGAAATTCCGAAGTGAGGCTTCAAACCAAGAGGGGGATTTTCAAAGGAAATGGCCATGAACTGGTTAGAGGCTCTAAAATCCACAAGGAAGAGATGTAGGATCCAGAGAGCAGAAATGAGAGGCTGTTGTGAGGAGGGATTTTGGAGAAAGCCGTTGGAGCACCCTCCCTGCCTCCGCCATGTGGAGAGCAGGGCTTCACAGGGGGCTGGGGGCTCAGGGCGCAGCCCTGGAGCTGAGCAGGTGCACGCAGGGCCACAGAGGGTGAGGGGTGGCTGCTGCGAGCTCCGCAGGTGGAGGCGGAAGAGACCCTGCTGCACAGCATCGGCCCCCAGGCCCAGAGCCCGGCAGGTCGGAGGATGCGGGGTCCACGGCGTTCCCCTGGACCGGATGGGCACATGCAGAAGAGAGATCCAGCCAGCCCACCTTCACTGCCACCCTAGAGGGCACTGGGACTCCGACAGGGAGAGGCTATGGGGACGCGGGCTGCTGGAAGACCGGGGGCCCTGCAGAGGGGGCCGTGGGGAGAGCTCCCACCTGTGGACACCCTGGAAGGTGGGGTGGGAGGCAAAATAAAGATGATTTCTGCTGAGATCTCTTGAGTCCTGCTCTTTTAAGGTACCAGTTACACGCACACACTCACACGCGATACTACGCTATCTTTTAACACAAAAAATACCATATCATGCATTTCCCTGTCCTAGAATTTCGTATTTCACTTAATGTCATCAACCTCTTTTAAGGATCATCATCTGTAACCACTTGGTAGATGTTTTTAACCATTCCTCTATGACGGCACTTAAGCTGTCCCGTTTTCCACTGTTGTGTTCTCTCTGGAGGAAACATCCTTGGACACACCTCTGTGGGCGCCAACGCCAAAGGGGTCCTCTGGGTCTTTGCTGCAAAGGCTTCTGGACTTGGGAGAACTCTAAGGGTGGCGCAATGGTGGTGTTCCAGTGGGATGAATTGCTAGAGGGGGGATTGCCTATCTCAGGCCTCTCGGTCACCAAGTGCCATTACAGGCTGGGTCCTCACCACCTCCTGCGAGGCAAAATCACAGTGGGTGCCCATTGCACAGACAGGGAGGTACCTGGGATCCTGCAGTCAGTGGGATAGAAGGTGCAGACTCAAACCAACCCCCAGGCCACTGGAGAGAAGAGGAATGAGATGGCCACTGGACAAGGGAGGAAAGTGCCACTTGAAGTATTTGTGGACCTTGGGTTTACAGTCGGTGGCTGCAAGGGCTCCTCCAGTCTTGAGAGTAAAATGAGAGTTAGAAGAAGCCGACCTGGGCACAATCTGTGTCTTCACAGAGAAGGCTACACTCTGGCTCCAGCCATGGAGGTGTAGACAGGGCACCTGCTGTGGTCGTAGCCCTCTCTTCCCTGGGACACTTATCTGTGCCAGATTTGGCTGGAATGTGGCTCCCCCTGGAGGGGCAGCTCACCCTCAGCCCTGCCTCCTGGGTCGGGCGCTTAGGACTATCTCCCTGCCACGAGTGCCCACTGCCCTGCTCTCTGTGGAGAGCAAGCCCCCTCCCCTCCCTTCCTGCTTCCTCCCACTTCACCATGCAGGAAGCAGAATATCCCAGCGGCAAGGGAAGTCCTTGCACAATGCTTGGACCCTGTGCAGGGCAGGCACAGGCCAGGCCAGTCTGCAAGACGGAGAGCCCTGTGCCAAGCCGGAGCTGCCCCGCAGTGGGCCTGGGGACCTGGGGAACTTCACAGACCCCCTCTCTCGGGGGTGTGGGCAGCTGTGTCCAGATCTCCAGCAGCCAGCGTGGAGTGGTCCAAAGGGCACAGTTTACTGGGCGGGACGTGGGGGGGGGGTGTGGGAAGACACCTGTCTCCAGCCCTTAGATGTGTTGTGCTTGACCCCGATAGTGTTGTAAATCAAATTAGTGGCCACACAGAAGAACCATGAGATGTCACATAAAAATCTGAATTTCCCTCTAAAAATCATGAATTCTGCAACACTGGCCCTGCTTCTCTGCCTAGTACAATCTGTTGGGGCTGAGCGGTGGCTGCCCCCGTTAGCCAGGTGTGAGCTTTCCAGTTTGCTGCAGTCCCCACGACTCTCTGCCACCTGTCACCAGGCCTGCTTCACACCATTAGGCTACCTGTCTGGCCCCGGCAGGCACCTGTGTTGGCCACCCTTGTCGCAAAGTTGGGCAGGTCTGGGTTTTGAAGCCCAGCTCTGCCAAAGAAAAGCTTTCTGACTCTGGGCAATGACTTAACCTCCCTGAGCCTCAGTTTCTGCTTCTGTAAAGTGGGGATAATTATATCCACCTCACAGGACTGTCCTAAGGATTCGACAAGATAGGTGTGAGTTGTGTTACGTGGGTGCTGCAAAAGGTGACAACTGTACTATGATGATCTTCCAGGCCCTGTGGCCAAAACCCTATCCCTCTCCTCTCTTCTCAGAGATCTCCTATCATTCCAGCAGCTCTAGAAATCACATCTCTTCCTGGAAGTCTCCCCAGACTAAGCTTGGGAAGGGGACTCCTGCTTCCCTAGCAGGAGGCAGTCTGGGCCGGCAGCCACTGGAGAAAGGCCAAGACTAGGAGGGGATGGGACACGTGTCCCATGGGCAGAACTGGCTCTGGAACAGCCCAAGCCTCTGAGCGGGTGGGAGCTGAGAGGCCGCTGGAGCCACTGAAGTCAACGTTCGAGCTTGGAGAGGGGCTCCTGGCTTTCAAAGGCTTGTTAGGCCATTAGAGACAAGGGGTGTAATGAAGGCTTCTGTGCAGCAGACTCAGCTGCCACCTGCCACCTGGCCGGCCAGGCAGGGTAGGCCCAGCAGGGCCAGGCTGAGCAGCACAGGCTTGGGGGCAGGGTGATCTCGACTCTGGCAGCCTCCCCTTTGGTCTCTCTCTGAGTGGGAGGAGGGAGCGGGAGGGAGCGGAGCAGGGGGAAGGCTTTCAAAGGAGGCTCAGGAGAAAAAAGGCAGAAACACCAAGTCCTTGGATCTCAAATTGCCTCTCCAGAGAAGTCTCTTTGCACTGCATTAGGATTTAGAGAAAAAAAGAACCAGAAGACAGATGTGGGCTGGGCCTGGTGGGAGGGGGCAGAGGGCCCCGTGGGGAAGGGGGTGGGGTGCTGGGTCCAGCAGCCGCCAATGTGGGGCGGGGTGGACCCCTGGCCAGAGGGGTGTGGGGACCCAAGCTCAAATGCGGCAGGCATTGCCTATTGCTTGCATGGCCTTGGCAAGTACTGAGACTTTCTGAGCCTTGGGTGTCTCCTCTTCCAGGGAGGCTATGAGAACTACATAAGACAACGGCTGTAAAGTGCAGAGCACAGTGCTTGGCAAACACTAGGCGCTCACTAAACGTTGAGCTAAACCCGTCTGCTAGCGACCTCCTCCCACCACCCACTGGCAAGGGAGCACTATGTCTACTTCATGTGAACAACCAAATGTGCAAGCATGTTGCTAGCATGTATCCCGGACAGGTAGGTAAGGTGTGTGTGTGCCGTGTTTCTGCGTGTGGGAGTGTGCATGAGTTTATGGGGCACTGTTCCTCCTGCCATTGTGCATTAGATAAACACAGCCGGTTTCCCCAGTTCTAAGCCACCCACCAGGCGCCTGGGCCGAGGGGTGCACCTTTGGGCAGTGACTCAGCCTCTCCAATTGTGCAACTGCTGCATCTCAGGGTCCTGGACATGGCCCAGGGTGAGAACCTGGGGATTCAAGCCTGGCAGGCCATGGAATGTTGCCTGAGGGAGGCAAAGGGATCTGAGCCACAAGGAGCAGGAGAGGAGCAGGCACAGCAGTGGCCTGAGCCTTGGGCCTTCCGTGCCAAGGGCTGGGGACGTGCCGCCTTGCCTGGCTCCCTAAAGCTTCAACCTTGGGCCCGAGCTCTGGCCAAGGGATTGCCTTACCTGGCAATGACAAAGAGGACACAGCTGACACCCAGGTAGGCGAGGAGCACATACATCCAGATGTCCGGGGACAGGGGGTTGAGGAAGGAGAAGACGCTGGGGTTGGTGCCGTTGGGCTTGCGGTACAGGATGCTCACCCCGAGCGTCATGAAAGGCTTGGAGAAGTCAATGGCCTTCTCACGGACATGGGTGATGGTCAGCGGCGCCACGGCCAGATCTGCCTTCTGCAATGACAGACAGACAGACAGACTGTGAGCAAAGCCTCAGATTAGTCGGGCACAGAACACCCTTCCTGGAGGAGGAGAGATGAGGGGGAAGTCAGTTGTCTGAGCCCCAGGTCACTTCGCTTTTCTGTGTCAACACTTACTAACCCTCCTCTGGGCCAGGCCGTGCCCAGCATGTGGGGAGCCAACACTGGACTGGACGTAACGTTTATTCTGCAAGAGCCGTGGCCTTGAGGGGGAGGATGGTGGTGAACACATGCAGAGGATGGAACCCTAT